>DWQX01003997.1:0-16088 GCA_018245475.1 Pharmacophagus antenor
AGTGTTTTCACATTCACTATATGCTGAAAACAATTTTTGCCCATAGCTGATAAGATTGAAACTTCAGTGAATTATCTTGTAGGTATCTCATGAACGAGGGCCTGGAATGATCAGTCTCTAACCCTAACAAAAGTTTACTATAATCACAAATCAATTTATATAACTTATCTGATTATCTTGTTTAGTATGTGGATTTCTCTTGTCCCATCAAGGAGACAAAGCTTGTTCAGTTAAGTGTGCATACTTTTCATCTTCCAGTTTGAAAAGTTGATGCGATGGCGAGCGAAGGCGCTGCCGAAGCCGAGTGTCCGGAGTCGCTGAGCGCGGCGCAGCGCGCGCGCATCGAGCGCAACCGGCTGCGCGCGCGCACCCTCAAGGAGGCGCGCCTGGTGAAGCGCCCGCAGTATGCAATATTTTCATATACTGCCCTTATTATTGGCAATGTTGCAAATTAATTATTTACTAAACTTGGATTTGGATGGTGGGATTTTTCAAACCCCCCTGGGTAGCTACCACCCTCGATGTCAATCTGCCGCGATAATGGATTTTTTGTATTCTGGCCGACATATATGTGAGAGGCCAGTGTTCTAGGCAAGCATGCTTCACCATATCCATTAAAAAAAAAACAAAAGGGAAAAATTGTTTTATTTTAATATTACTCTATTGTATACAATCTGTTTTTAATATAAAAGTTTTATCCCTTATGCGAGCTCCAGAGGTCTTGTTTCTTAGCCCGCACAGACTGCTGCAAATTTTACAGATTACAACTCCGACCTATGCTTCAGTGTATATCTCAATTCAAAAACCAATGTTAGTAAATATTTTTTTAGAACAAATTCATCAGAAGGTATACGAGAGGTCTCAGTGGGCAAAATGCGCGCTTTGGATACGGGTGGAGGATTCTTGGTAGAAGAGGAGGCGGCGACAGAGGCGCCGGCGCCTCGAGCCTCGCGCCCCGCGCCCCTCGTGCACCCGACACAGCAGCCTCGCTGCCTGGAATGTGACCAGCTCTTCCCGCAGTCCTACTTATTTGATACATTTGATTACAGCGTCTGTGACAATTGCAGGTACCGTTACAGTTTGGTTCCCAAGTCTAAACCATATAACATTGTGTCAATATGAAAACACAACAAATTATGTTACAAGCATTTAAATACATTTGCAACACCACATGGAAACAGAGACTCTCAAGTTAATGGCTTAGTTGACAAATTTACTTGAAATGTATCTAATAAAATAATTGCTAGCACTGTCTGTATGCGAAAATAAGCATTAATATTAAAGATATATTGTAGTTCAGCAGACGGTTGTTTCACCTGAAACAAGCGACTTGGTACTGTGAGTTGTGCGAGTGTATCAAAGCGTGACGCTGGTGTGGCGCAGGGACGAGGAGGGCGCCCACGCGCTGCTGACTCGCACCGAGGCCAAGAGCGAGTTCATGCTGAAGGATTGCGACCTGGACGCGCGCTCGCCGCCGCTGCGCTGCGTGCGCCGGCGCAACCCGCACCGCGCGCGCTTCGCGGAGATGCGGCTGTACCTGCGCGCGCAGGTGGAGGCGCGCGCTCGGCTGGTGTGGGGCTCCGAGCAGCGGCTGCTGGAGGAGCGCGACGCGCGCGAGCGGCGCCGCGAGCGCAGCGCGGCGAACGCGTCGCGGCGCCGCCTCGCCGCGCTGCGCATGGCCGTGCGCTCCAGCCTGTACGACGGCACGCACGCGCCGCACGAGCACAGCTACGGCGAGGAGCGGCACGACGCCGCCGCCGACCAGTACACGCGCACCTGCACGGGCTGCGGCCACCGGCAGACCTACGAGAAGATGTAGCCGAACTGTGGCAGCTCGGTGTCTGTGTGTGTGTGTGTGTGTGTGTGTAGGCGTGCCCAAAAGTCGATTGTGGTCAGGGAGCTGTTATTAATTATTTGGATAGTCATCTTACACAATGATGTGTTGCCGACTTTGTTCGTTAAGGTAAACATCGGAAAGAGAAGCTGTGATACATATAAATAAGTACTTAAGAGAAAATACAAATTCCAAACTATTGCCATGAACAAATAATTAGCATAACACCCTTAAATATTCTACATAATCATATAAATTTGTCATATATTCACCTCTACAATAATTCCAGTAAATCATTTTCAAAAACTTGTAAGTTTTAGCAATAACACACGCCATGGCACGGATAATATATATAAAAGACTTGTTTAACACAATTTCCAAACTGTGCCTTTGTTAACTGGATGTATTGAAATAAAACTTCATACGAATAATGTTTATATTTTTATGTAAGCTCAGCACATGAGCCCACCGGCGGCACCTCGTTGTGAGTGAAGAGATGTGTGCACTGAATACATTTTAATGAAAAATACATATCAAACAAATGCAACATGTGGTCATTTTTACATTTTTCAGAATTAAATAAGACATTAAAACTAAATAAATGTTAACAATGTTAGATGGACTTCAAATCTTCTGGTAGATCATTCTTGGGATGTTTGTTTTCAAAGTGCTGCTTGTATGTCTTGGGGTCCGGCATCTGCGCCTGGAACAACCGACGTTGTTAACCAGCTGGTCACACGGGGACAGCACCACACACTACACACCTGTGGCTCAGCCATCTCATAAAATGTATTCCACTTCATTATCAAAAATATCAAGCTTTATTTACAACAGAAAATTGTGATCTAATCATTTGAATCAATGTATGATGAATGTGATAATTTTACACAAGTGTTTGAAAATAACCCTGAAAAGTGCACATGAAAACAGGAGCAAATCCTTTTGATCTAAAACTGTACACAACTAACAAATGTTATAGATTATCAAGATTTACTGAAGTTACAAAATGTTTCTTAAAAAAACCTCTAAACAAATGCCAACACTGCAAACTGGTAAAACAGTTGTAATGTCATAACTTACAATTGTTTATATTTATAGGAAACCTCTGTGAGAGTCATTAAATGATTTTTTAACCGACAGTCTTGAAACAAGCACATGCAGAAGCTGTAAACGAAAGAAGCCAGGACAACATGAGCTGCACGCTCACCTTGCAGATGACACAGACATGCACAAGGGCTTTCTGTGCTGCTTTCTTCTGGTCTGTGGCACTATGCCCCTGTTGCTTTTTCATCTTAGATTGTTTCTCTGCAGCTTTGGCTTGTGATTGGATTTTCTGTTGCCCGCGAGCCATTCTACAAATGACAATAAACAGTTTAACAATGGTTCATGTATTTGTCATCTGATGATCTGACACCTGTTTACACAAACTTATTGAAAACGTCAATATGTAGGTCCCGTACTTATTTATATTGTTGCATAAACTTGACCAATTTATTAAATTTATAATAATAATAGCGAAAAAAAACAAAACAAAATATATGATATCAATCAAATTTACACAATGTTATCCACAGTAACAAATTATCTAATATTATCTTTTACGAAACTATATCTTTACGTTGTGATAATTAAATATATATATTTAATATACCCGTCGTTTGTTTCTTGAAATCCCAAAAATCTGTTTTTAATTAAACCTTAAATTTTATAAAAAAAAAGGCCAAATGTTTGTGAACACTTGTAGAGTTTACACAAATTTATGACACTATTTTTCTTTTAATATCATTAAGGCAGCATGAAATTAAGTAAAACGTGAACAAACGAATCAAATTATAGTCCTATAATATTTCCTAAACTTTCTAATCTGTGGTGACAGTAAACCGATAGTTCAGAAACTTATGTTTACACAGACGATTAGAAATTTTTATGACAAAAAATTATATTATTTTAACGTATCACATCACATTTTAAGTTCAACTAATTAAATACTGTATAATAAACAACCCGTTTCATTAGAATAGTAATTGTTTATATGTCACTTACGGACACAAAATTGCCCTTCATAAATTATTTACCACTTACAGTAATTTGTTGAACACGAAAGCGTCTTTATTTTAACATCCACCAGAAAATGAACAAAACCTTTCAAATGAATTATAGATTTCTAATTAAAGCATTTTTTTTTATTTTACTTTGAGTCATTCACAAATTGAAATTATACGAATACAATAAAAATTAAAAATAACACCTTTCCTTTTACAGTTTCTATTCTCATTTAAAATTATGTTTTTTGCAATATTTTCCCAATTTTATATATATTGCAATTATGCTATCTTCAATTCTGTCTTTTCTTTATGCTATCTATGAACCCGACATTTTTCGTATGTTATTATTTTGAATAACCTCTAATGTAAGATTAAAAATACTTCATTATGATTTTGAAGTGAACATTCTTTAGAAAGAAGCATTACAAAACAAATATTATAACGCGAAAAATATTATATTTGTGAATAACCGAATTTTACTATTTGCTCGATGAGGTCAACATTATTTCGTACGTACTTTTCTCGTACGTTTGTATTAACCACTCGTACGAGTCGAGCGCTATCCACTTGTGACAATAGTAGCCCGCTCAAGCGACTCCTGGACGATGCTAGTTCATTCGGAGATGTTTCGAACCCGGAGCCGGAGTTGCGATGGGCCACGGAGCCGTACGCGCGGCTCGCCACTACAGAGTCTAGTGCGCGCGTAGACCCGCGGGAAACTACAGTGCTTCTGTTCCCCGGAGAAGGATCGCAATACGTAGGAATGGGCAAAAAGTTACTCGACGTGCCTGCATCCAGGGAACTCTATGAGCTGGCTTCCTCGATTGTCGGGTTAGTTTGTATAGTGTAATGAGGAACACCACTATTAACAATTCTTATTACGTGTTCATATTAATCTTTATGATCGGACGTAGCTAAATATTTAAAGCCGACTTGCATGCACATGATTGTTGTCTCTATCTACATGGGCAATGTGTACTAAGCTTTAAATAGATACACAATTCTCTGAAATATCTTTGCCCATATTTATATACCAATGCTGGGCTTAAAATTATATATGTTTAATTTATTATTTTATTTATAAAACCTGGTAGTTTACTTTTGTTTTTCAAGTGAATGTATTATTATACTTTTTTTATTGACTCATGAAATTCCATTGAGTTGCAATTTTGTCGATGGAGTCGCTTGAATCGCTATATTAAACTTTTTTCCTTAATGTTAAATAAACAAATGTATTAAACCACTATCTGAAATGCATTCCTGTTCATTTAGATTGGAACGACCTTGAAGTTTGTCAATAAAAAGAAGAATAGAGTGGAGGATGTTTATTAGAAGGCATGCCTCACTTAAAAGTATATGGCAGTGGTTAAGTTGAAGTGAATGACGTTACAGGTGGGACGTGGCTCGCGTGTGCACGCAGGGCCCCGAGGAGGAGCTGCGGCGGCGCTGCCAGGCGGCCGTGCTGGTGACGGCGCTGGCGGCGCTGGAGCGCGCGCGCGACGAGCGCCCGGCCGCGGTGCAGCGCGCGCGCGCCGCCGCCGGGTACGGCGTGGGCGAGCTGGGTGCGCTCGTGTTCGCGGACGCGCTGCCGTTCGAGCACGCGCTGCGGCTGGCGGAGCTGCGCGCGGCCGCGGCCGAGGCGGCGGCGGCGGAGCGTGCGGGCGGCACGCTCACGCTGTGGCTGGCGCCGGACGCGCGCCTGCCGGAGGCGCTGCAGCGGGCGCGCGCGCACGCGGCGGAACGCGGCGTGCCGCAGCCCGTGTGCGCGGTGTCCGCCTACCTGCACCCGGGCTGCAAGGCGGTGGCGGGGGACGACGCGGCGCTGCGCTGGCTGGGGGCGGAGGGGCGCGCGTGGGGCGTGCGGCGGGCGGTGCGCGTGCCCGGCGCCGGCGCGCTCTACTCGCCGCTGATGGCGCACGCGGCGGACGCGGTGCGCGCCGGCCTGCGCCACGTGCAGGTGACTACCGCCTTTATGGATAACACGCTAGCTTGTCTCGAAAAAGTGCACTTATCGGATATCGCCTGTATCTCGAGCGAGGAGAAGTTTGAAATGACAATCCAGAAATAGTAAACGACGGCTGTAAACGTCGGGGGGCAGGTGCGCGCGCCGCGCGTGCCCGTCGTGTCGTGCGTGGACGCGCGCACGGTCCGCGACGCGGGGCACGCGCGCCGCCAGCTGGCGCGGGCCGCGTGCTCGCCGCTGCGCTGGGAGCAGGCGCTGCACGCGCTGTACGCGCGGCCGCGCGACGCCGCGCAGCCGCTCACGCTGGCGCTGGGCCCGGCCGGCGCGCTCCGCGCCGTCCTGCGGCTGGTGAACGCGCGCGCGTGGGACTCGTCGCTGCCGGTGCCCGCCTGACCGCGTCCGCCGCGCCCACCTGCGTGACGACATAAATATTTAAGGAACATAAAAAATTTTAGTAATTAAAGTAAGTTACAACAAATACCCTCATTTTATATTAGCAGCTGACCTGTCCTCGCGGCCGTCTGCACGGAGGCGTGTCGCGCTCACTTATGGGGTGCGGCTGGCGCAGTAATTCCTGACGCCTCGGAACTGCCCTGGCTTGTTTCGTGTCTACTTCCTTACGTTACTGTAACGAGGCGCGGGAGGAGTGGGGGAAGTCGCGGCCGAGCTTCTTGTTTCAAAAACGACTTTGCGACTATAACAATATGGTCGAATGCGTAATGATGTCTCTTATTAAGTTTAAACGAATCGAACAATACGATGAATGTGGCCACAACACTCACAAGACACGGCTGCAACATGGCGGTTCTCGCACTTATGTGGCCTAATAAATGAACGTAGTAGTAGCGAAAGGGTTAAGAAATGTCTGATTTGTGTAACAAAAAGTTTTGGTTTGTATTTTAAATAAATAAAAAAAAAATGAAGTACCTTCATAAACACATCGACGGCCGTAACGCAAGACGGTATAACTAGTAGAAACAATAATGTCAATATGTGTCCAGTGCGACAGAAGGGTGCATTCCTCTCAGGGACTGACAAAGTCACCACGGTAGGTTGTAACGGTCGGCGCAAGCGGCGACGACATTTGCCGAGCTGTTGAAGGCGGCAGTAAATGGTTACGAGCTGAACCGAGCACTTCTGTCTCTCGGCAGTTATTCTGAGTGAGCGCCCTGCGCCACCAGCGGCCTCATGGTCACTTAACGTCGAGCTGAACTGGTAACGCTGCTAACAAAGCTGCTACGTGGCGCAGCCGTCGCCCGGCGCAGGGGCTGTCGGTCGCACAGGATTTTGTCTTTAATAAGCTGTGCACACGCGAGGTAAAGGGAAATAAAAGAAAAATGATAACTAGTAAAACTGATTTAATATAAATACTCGGTAACAAAATAACTATTATTGTATATTATCCTAACCACACCCCGCGCGGCCCGGTCCCCGCTTCCGGTCTTCCGTCCACCAACCTCAAAATTGAACTCGAAAACTCGGGTTCTTCTATAACATTAGCGCAACAGTCGGGGCGCCCACGTTGCGCCCCGTGCGCGGCCGAGGGGCGCGCGGCGGGCGTGCCGCCGCGTCACAGGCCGAGCGGCGAGGGCGCGAGGCCGGCGGGCGCGTCGCCCTGCGCGCGGCCGAGCGCGGCGAGGCGCGCGTCCTGCCGCAGCGCGCGCGCGCCCAGCGCGTCCGGCAGCGACGCCATGCGCTGCGTCGCCTCCTCGGCCCACGCCTCCGCAATCGCGATCTGGCCGCCGAGGAATTTTCATCATTACTCTCGCCACGATAAGAGTTACGATTTAATCTCCGCTGACCCATTTCCTCTCCCCTCTACATGACCCGGAAGCTGTCCGCGGCACGAGCACAAACATTTACGCGAACGTGGCGCATTGACCTCAACTTTAAGCCAAAGGGCGAGTATTTTATGCGTTCACTTCACTTAAACATCGATCGCCCCAGTCGGAGGGTTTCCGACCGAACCGCGTGCTGAACCATCCCAACGCGCTTCGGCGCGGGCGCACGAGACCCATTGATCCGGCCACCTCCCCGGATGCGATGTGCGCAACGGCTAAAGCTTGCACCGAGCTCGGGCGGCAAGCGCTACGCAGCCTGCGTCCGCGCGTTAGGTGCGGCCTCGCGTGGGTCCGGTTACCTCGTGCGCGGCGCTGGGCAGCGCCAGGCGGTGCGCGCGCGACGCCCGCGACAGCGCGGCCGCCGTGGTGTACGCGTCGACGGCGGCCGCCGCCAGCCGGTTGAGCAGCTGCTGCTCGTCCACCACGCCGCGGCCGTACTTGCGCAGCGCCAGCTCCACCGCGGCGCCCATGTTCGCGGCGCCGCGCGCGAGCTCGCGCGCCGCCGGCACCAGCGCGGGCGCCACGTGCGGCTCGAGCGCGCCGCCCGCCCGCCCCGACAGCCCGACCGCCCGCCCCGCGCGCCGTCCTGCTTCGCTAAAGATCAGCCCGAGGTTCGCCGTGGGGTTCTTGAAGGCGCGCTGCAGCTCTTGCAAGTGCGAGCCAGCGAACTGGATCCCTGCGTGCACCACGGAGTGAGATAGAGTTGGACGGAGTGAGACGGACGCGTCGTCGGACTGGTATATAGTATGATAAATACTAAATCTTGTACGAAAACAGAACGGGTGAGGTACCGGTGAGCGCGATGAAGAGGCGCAAGATGTCGTTCGTGCCTTCGAAGATGCGGAAGATGCGAAGGTCGCGCAGGACGCGCTCGAGGCCGGCGGAGCGCATGAAGCCCATGCCGCCCAGCACCTGGATGGCCTCGTCCACCACCGTCCACGCCGAGTCCGACGCGAACACCTGCACACGCGCGCACACTGCTGTACCGCGACGCACTGTCCGCTTCACCGACTCAAGACACTCGGAAGCGAGGGTTAACCTTGGAGATGGCCGCCTCCAGGTGGTAGTCCTGCGCGCCGCTGTCCATGTTGCCGCTGACCATGTACGCGAGCGACTCGGTCACGTACTGCAGCATGGCCATGCGCGCCAGCTTCTCCTGCAACACGACGGGATAACCGGGCTCAGCGGTGCGGCGGAGCCGACTGAAGCCGCGCGCGCGTCGCGGGAGCGTGGCCCTACGTGGCACGGGGCGCACCTGTATCGCGCCGAACTCCTTGAGGCGGCGTCCGAACTGCACGCGCGTGGCGGCGTGCTCGGCGGCCACACGGATGGCGGCGCGCTGCGTGCCGGACAGCGCGGCCGCCATGCCGAAGCGCCCGTTATTCAGGATGTTCATGGCGACCTGCACGTGGGAGCGGCGCGCGTTAGTGCTCAGTGCGCGGGCGGGGCGGGGCGGGGCGGGGCGGGGATGCGTACCTTGAAGCCGTTGCCGAGGCCGCCGAGCACGTTGCGCACGGGCACGCGCACGTCCTCGTAGTACACCTCGGTGGTGTTGGAGCAGCGGATGCCCATCTTGTTCTCGGGCGGGCCGGACGACACGCCGCCGAAGCCGCGCTCCACGATGAACGCGGTGACCTGCGCCCGCATGGCGTGCGAAGAGCACGGTCAAATATCTGTACGTACGGCCTGGTCAACGAACGTGTGCCGCACGTGAGCGCGCGCACCTTGTCGACGGTGGTGCCGTCGCGCTGCACCGGCGTCTGCGCGAACACGGTCATGATCTCCGCGATGCCGCCGTTGCTGATCCAGATCTTGGAGCCGTTGAGGACGTAGTGTTGCCCGTCCGGCGACAGCTCCGCGCGCGTCCTGCAACACGCCCGCCCCCGCGTCACTGCGTGCCGGGGCGCCGCCCGAGCGCCGCCAGTGCCCCCGCGCCCAGGACTACGAGACCCTTTAATAATAACCATCTAATACGCCTCCGCTAAGTGACGGAGCGGAACCGCTTTCCGTGTCTTTGCTACATAGAACTGTTTTGTGCCGTCGACAGGGCACAGCTCGTCGGCAAACCGCTGTAAATAAGCAAACGTGCGCACTTGATGGAGCCGGCGTCGGAGCCGGAGGAGGGCTCGGTGAGGCAGAAGGCGGCGTACTCGCCGCCGGTGACGCGCGGCAGGTAGTGCGCCTTCTGCTCGGGCGTGCCGAACAGCAGGATGCCCTTGAAGCCGATGGACTGGTGCGCGCCCAGCGTGATGCCCACGCCGAGGTCGTGCGCGCCCACCACCTGCACGAGCCGCGCGTACTGCGTGTTGTTGAGTCCCAGCCCGCCCAGCTCCGCGGGCACCTGCAGCCCGAACGCGCCCAGCTCCCACAGCCCCGCCACCGTGCCCTCCTCGATCTGCCCCTCCGCGTCGTTCTTCGCCGGGTCGTTGACCTGCGCGCCGACATCAGATCACATCGATACTTTTTAAAATGATCGCTTAGAGCGCAGGCCAGGAATGGCATGAGAATTTATAGTCGGAGGGGGCAGTGCTTTTGGCGAGTACCGTTCAGGACGTCGCGTTAATTTTGGAGGCGACGTTCATAAAAATCTCGCGGAGACAGGGCCACAGTGAACAGTGGCTCAGAATGCATTCATCTTGGTGAACAGTCTTTCGTTATTTAAAGTACATCGGGAAAATATCCATGCATTTAAAGTCTCTTATTGCGCTTCGAGAGCCATTTTCAGACAGCTTGGTAGTGGGTGACGAAATGTGGGTTATTTATCATGACGTCACAAGGAAAGACAGTGGACAGATAAAAACAAGCAGTCGACTCTAACAGCAAGAGTCTATCCATCCTGAGGCGACACAGAACGGTTTGGTGGGATAAGTATGGTGTGATTTATTATCAACTGCTGAAACCCTATCATAGCCTAAATGCAGATGTGTCGTCTCACAGTATCTACATCAGTTAGATGGCACGATGATAATCCTGTAATCTGTAAATCCCACCCAAATTAATTATCAAAGTGTTATACTAAGCATAAAAATGTGTTCTGCCATATGAAGATTGTCAGCTCCTTAATGGACTTTCTCCTAATGACCCTTTGTTTATGTTAATGGATTTTAAAATTTTAATTTAATAGCTGCAGCAGGCAGAGAAAGGTTGATGTCCTATTCATTAACTACAAATGATAACTGCAAACCTCTTCAAAAAATTTTTCAACAGGCGGCACCAGCTCTGCTAGCGTTTGCCGTTGCTCTTCAGTGAGAGGCTCGGGGAAGGGGAACACCTGTGACGTTTCCACCTGCCCTCTGAACAAATTTAATGTAAAGGATGCACTCTGGCGCGCACCCTTTGCTGTGTCTGGCTTGGGCGCCTCACTCGCCAATCCTCTGCAAACACTGCTAGCAGAGAATACAATACACAAGTCATTAAATAAATTATTAATAGTGCACGAAAATGCAAATCTTGGTTGACAAGCAGTCCAAATATTGAAGCAGACACTGTTGTGTACTTATGTTGCTGTCGACAGACATCTTCAATGTTACAAAGTTATGCGAATAGACGCGTAGTGCTCCTTGTCACTAAGTTTAGGCAGGACTTTCATTCATAACAGACTGATGATTACAAATTTTTATAATTGAGATATTTTTTTATCATAACTGAAGGCTTAATGCACCTGTGGTGCTAACTTCTTTTACATTCAATGTGTATCCACAGAATATTGAGAACATCATAAGCTATTTGGAAGAATTTATTATATACGTTATGACATTAATGCCTATAATATAATACATAACATGTAAAATGGTAAACTAATACAAAATAAAGAACTATTGCATTTTGACAATAATAAGTCTAGCTGGTTTCTAAATTATCACAGGTGAATTAAATAGCCCATTACTGTATGGATGTATCATATTCAACATCTTATTTTAATAATGGCAGTTATATACATCGATTATTAACCGCTAGGATCAAAGTTCGTGCTCCGTGAACCAGTAGGGCATAACACAATGTACAAAGTCCAAGGCCAACATTTGGCGCCAAAGTAGGTCACAGCTGATCTGCGACATGTGATGTACTCCACACCGCAGCCGCGCGTGTCCTCACCTTTGGGGCACCAGCAATTTCCTGCGGAGACATCGACTGGCACATATTACTAACTTTGTTCCTTGCATATTTGCTTATTTATAACTTTCTAACAAAATAACCGCGTAAAAAATTATAACTTAATTGGTATCTATTTCATTATTTCCACGAGCTCAAAAATTTGTATAAAAACACCTGCTTGTAACGAACTATATGACTTTTATAATGAGAATATAAGTCTACATGTAAAAAGATCCCAAACCAATTTATTTCAGCGACATTGCTTTTACCAACACTACAAACATTAATTTTATTGTCAATGTCAAACTAGGGCTGCTAGAATCGTTCCAATACTTGTAGCTGCGATTGCAATTTAAAAATTTATATCTTTGCTTTAACCAACCAAATATAATATTGATCTAAATTTCTAACGAATTTATTTCCAACTAATTATTGTAGAATTTTAAAGAGTTGCCTTTTAAAATGATTGTTTATAGCTTTTTCAAGAGGAAATTAATTTGTCCTAAAATTAACTTTAAAACTTCATTAAAAAATCTTATTTGGTGAATTTTTACGGTAGAATCGATCGTTATTTTGAATAAATAGCTAATGCTACATATTTTTTAATACAAAATTCCTGGACGCATTTGTAAATTTAGGAATGACATAATTTTTGCATTTGTTGTGACATACGACAACATAATGACAGTCCTAGAAATGACTTGAAGGTGTAAACATCTTCGTATATTTTTTTGTTAAAAATGTTATTAGATTTTATTTTATAATTCTATTTATATTTAAGCAATAAAGTTAAACATGTTTACATATATTTTCGAAGTTAAAAAGGAGTTGTTGGCATTTGTGTCACTGTCGATACTATACCTAACCTATTATCTTGTGGAGGTAGTCAAGGTAGAAGCCATTATCTCATCACATTGCGATAGTATCGTTTACAATTGCTATTCCGCTTTTTTGCAAATGTTCTGACCAACTTTAATATAGTGACATATATTCAAATAGTGTGTAATTGCTTCAGAAGCCAGTATTAATATGCCGCAAAGGTGAATTCCGGCAGCTGCTGGAGCAGGACGTGCCGATCTTGAACGAGTATTACTGGCCGACGCCGTGGTGCGTGGAGGCGCGACTGCAGACCTTCGTCGGGTCCATGCTGCGGTCGCTGCTGCTGCCGTCGCTGCAGTTCCGACGGTCCATACAATGTTTTCTACGTCCTTCAAATAGTGATGGTTACAACTGTTGCATTAAAAAAATTCATAGTGCAATTTTAATATAAAGTATAAAATTTATAGCGCTCTTATCTCTCAGTATTGCACCTTCATCATCATTTAAAACTTGTTTTTATAGTTATGAACACTTTTATTGCCATCATTTTTATAGCTGTAAAATTGCTAATACTGAAGTGTGCACGTACAGCTGAGCCAATGCTAAAAAAAGAAGCCGCTATTTACACAATGCTAATATTAATAAAGCAATTTCAAAAAAATGTCTTGAAACTGACCAAAAAGCAACAGGACTAATCTTATCATGTCATCAGTTGGCAGACAGCAACTTGTGTTATGATCAGTTGCTATCACAGCAGTATTTTAATGTGTGATGGTTGCAGAGAGGTGCTACAGCTGTCGGACGGTGGGCAGGTGGCCTTGGACTGGCTGGTAGGCGGCTCGGGCGAGCCGCGCGCCGTGCTGCTGGTGCTGCCGGGCATCGCGGGCGACGCGCACGCAGACTACGTGCGGTGCCTGGCGGCGGCCGCGCGGCGCCTGCGCGCGCAGCTCGTCGTGTTCAACAACCGCGGGTTGGGCGGGCTTCCGCTTACCACGCCGCGCCTTTACTCAGCCGTCAGTCACGAGGTACGCGCCGCCGCCCGGCCCCGCAGCCGGCCGGGCGACAAGCACCACTGCCATCGTAGGGGTGCGGCAGCAGTCGCGAGTTCACGTGTGTGCGTGTAGGACGTGGCGGAGGCGGTGGGTGCGGTGTGTGCGCGGGCTGGGCGCGGCGTGCCAGTGCTGGCGGCCGGCGTGTCGCTGGGCGGGTTGCTGCTGGGCCGCTATCTGGCGGAGAGCGGCGAGCACGCGCAGCTGCACGCCGCCCTCGTCATCTCCGCGCCGCTCGACGTCGTCGGAGGTGATGACCCTCCCCACTCCACCCCTCTCCCGCTCCCCGCGCAGTTTTGCCAGTTGGTAAACGTGCACGCGCCGCCGACTGCCGGCGGGATACCCAATAGCAAGACAGTGGTAACGATGCTCCTCAGTGTTCACAAGTTATTTTTGTGTCGGCGTTAGTCAGGCGCCGGGTGCGCAGGTCGGGACGACCGGCTACGTACTGAGCCCGTCGCTCTTCGCGTTAAGGTCTCACCCACCCGCTAACAATATACGGAGACGTACTATTGGTAGGCGGAACGTTCACGCCATCCGTCGGTGCGCTCGTCACAAGAACACCGCCATTTGGCAGAAATAAATCGGCTGTGACAGTTACTTATGGAATCGTCCTTATGCTGATCGATCTTTGCGAACTTTACGCTGTCCAAAACCGTGTCGCGACAATTGGTTTGACGGCGCGAGCGGTGTGGGCGCAGGGTCGCAGGCGATGGAGCGGTGGGGGCTGAACGCGGCGCTGTCCTGGTACATGGCGCGGCGCCTGCGCGGCACGGTGCGCGCGCGGCTGCCGGGCTGCGAGGCGCGCGTGCGCGGCTGCCGCTCGCTGCGCGCCTTCGACGCGGCCTTCACGGCGCCGCACTTCGGGTTCGCGTCGCCCGACCACTACTACCGCGCCGCCTCGCTGCGCCCGCGGCTCGCGCGCGTCGCCCGCCCGCTGCTCTGCCTGTGCGCGGCCGACGACCCCTTCCAGCCGGCAGACGGTGAGCCCGCGCCGCCCCGCCCCGCCCGCCGCGCGCGCCGCGCGATTGTCTCACGCGGCGTCCTCGTCCGCAGTGCTGCCGCAGCGCGAGGCGGCGGGCAGCGCGCACGTGGCGCTGTGCGTGACGGCGCGCGGCGGACACATCGGCTTCCTGGAGGGCTGGTGGCCCGCGCGCGCCGCGCACCACCAGTACGTGGCGCGCCTCGCCGCGCAGTACTTCGGCGCGCTGCTGCCGCAAGCCTCGGATCCGCGCGGCTCGGCGGACCCGGAGGCTCCCGCTGAGCGCGCCCGAGCGGCGTCCGCTGCCAACGGCACGCCGCTCCCGGGCCGCGGGCGCGCCGCCCCCGCCCCCGCGCCCACCAGCTAGACTCGCACGCCCCCGCCGCGACCGCGGGGGGCCTCTGCGTCGCTGTAGATTAGGTTACTATTTAGACGAGAAATCGAACGTTTTGGTAAATACGAAGGAAGTGTCCTTCGTCTTCAACAAATCTAAAGGCAGCGACTGGGGCCGGCCCGTCCCGCCGCCTGTGAACCTTGCCCCGACCATTTGACGACTTCCTCTCGTCTCATGAGTCGCATTGCATCACGTAGATGCGCGATGTCAATGTGTGTGTGTCACAACTGTGTACGTGCGGGTGCCGGCTGCGGTTGTTTGTGGCCTCGTCTCGCTTTACGTCGTTCTAACGTTGTTCGACGAACGTAATTTTTCTTATTGCTCGGTGCTAATGTCACTTCCTCTGCCCCTGCGGAGTGTTCCGCGGGCGTCCGTCCCGAGCGGTCTACACCACCTCACGTTCCGTCGCGCGTCGCCGCTCCCAGCTCAAGCTGTCCCATGACGGCCTGCGTAAGTTTACTCGTGTACAATTTCATGTCGACGCTCCCATTGTTTATGGGCGTGAGGCGTCGCGACGGCCGTCGGCGCGGCGGGCGCTTTCCGGGGCGCAGCCCCTCGATGACAAAGATCATGACAAAGTTAATATTGGTGCAACGCTTCTTCGCACACAAAGTTCGACTCCCGCGTATGGCACGCATCGCTCTGCCCTCCCGGCCTCCAGCCCCGCCGCCGCGCCTCCGTCTCGCGGCGAGCGGGAGGCCAGCTCGTCGGCGTCGTTTCGTTTCACGGTGATTAATTTACTGAAAAGGTGGTGCTTTAAGGGTATAGTAATTGATCGTTATATGGAATAGTTGTTATTAGATTATGTATTTATGTGTACTTGCACGCGGACAGCACAGCTGATGGTGTTTGCGAATTATCGTCCAGACAGACGATAGCGCGGCGGTCTGTCCGCGCGGGCACATCGACCACTTTGTATATCTTTTGTATACGGACAAATAAACGCACACGAACTGCACCCGTTGAATTCATTCACCGCCCGCTACCGCGGGCCCCCCCCCCCCCCCCCCCCACGGGATAAAAAAACAAACCCCGCCCCCCCCACAGAAAGGGGGGTGGGAGGGGG
>DWQX01003998.1:0-16087 GCA_018245475.1 Pharmacophagus antenor
GACTACGAAATATTTTATAATTATTTTTATATATAATATACAGATAGTTCAATTATTTCTTTGTATATAGATTTTATTTATCCTAAAGTATAAGAAAATAAACTTTGCAGAAATTTATTAAAAAGATAATCGTTCTAATGCAGCAAAAAACTTTTTGAGAACCTGTTTAAATTTTAATTATTGCAAAATTGTATTTCATATTTAATTTTAAAGTTACATAGGTTAGTCTTTGAAATATTTCTCGGAATTTGAATACGTTTTCAATTAAGATTTTCTAAATTTAAATTGTCTGGCGTACATTACGTGCTATATTACCTTGAGATATAAAGAGCGTAATGAAAAGAGCGCAACGTATATTATAGTATAAAATATTTTGTGGTTGGTTAGTCCCGATATAAATACGTTAAGGTTTTTTCTCGGGAACCAGGTGCGCGTACTTCCAAGCAAATGCCAGGTTCAAAAACTGGTCGCGTAAATACGTCTCATTACAAAATAAAAGAGTCACTTCTTTAACTCGTTTTATTGAAGGCCACTAGATGACGCATTTTCACCTCACTTAATGCGTCACGGTCATAGCGAATTGATTAAATCGTCTAGATCTCTCGGTTTGACAAAACGCAACGAAAGTCAACTCGCCCACATTGCAATTCGAATGAGAAGAGTTCCTTTAAATGAATATTAGTGCTTTAAAAATAAAATTAATAGTAACTCGTAAGGTTTTTTCAGGTTCCATGTAACGCAACTTTAACTACGATTTATACTTTTTATTCTTAAAACACATATTATATCCTATATTATATTTCCTATAAAGTAACATACAAAAACGTTCTCTTTTATTTTAAGTTTGTTAAGTGTAAAAAAATTATATCATAATCGCTATTAAATTTATTTAAATTTAATCCTGTAAACTGTGATAGCGTTCTCTTAATAATTGTATTTATTCCACTCATATTCCGATATAAGAATAAGTAGCAACATTTATTTTATTATGAATCTGATATAATTCAGACATGAATAAAATCTATTAATAATAGCTATGTTTTTTTCAACCTGTATTTCGTCTGTGACAGTAAATATCTCTCAAATGCTTATATTTGACATTTAAACTTTAATGGAAAAAAGTATGTTGTACAAATGCGGCTGTGATATTTTAATAAATGCCTTCAAATATTCTTCGAGTTACCTATTATTTTCAATAATGGTTTCTCTTATTTCTGTAATAAGTGTCTGGTTTTATGAAAAAAAATTCTTGTGTGAGGTAAATAAGCTTAAAAATTTAGCAAATATTTTATTTGCTGACATAATTTTTTACTTTAATTATTTTCAGACAGTTTACAAAAAATGTTTGCATACTGAAATTACTAATGTACATGACGAAGTTGGAAATAATCAATCTACTTCAGATAAAGAATTAATCAATGACTTTAATTCAAATAAAACTATGGAGACATTGAGTGAATAAAGAAGTAAAAAAAAATAATATTAATTTAATTTTATTACATTTATGAATAAAAGATAAGAGAAAAAATTATCAAAATATTAACCAATACATTTGCTAATACAAGTCAGGTGCTTGTCAAGAAATTTACTCTGCGGCTTGAGGTATACATATTGTGTGACATTAAACTTCTTTTCTCATATGTTCGTGTGGTGTGGCTAAATGAGTGAATAGCCCCCTCCTTTACCATTTGGCAGGCAGTAGAAATACTCTCTAATAATAATATTTTGTGTATTGTTTCTTAAAAAATAATTTCATATCTATAGTCATAGCTTCATATCATCATCATATCGGCCGAAACATGTCCACTGCAGGACAAAAGCTTCCCCAAAGGATTTCCACAATGAACGGCTCAAGAAGAGTTATAAAACTCTACTGAAGAATTACAGATCCATTTCACTTCTGAGCCATGTTTATAAGCTGTTTTCCAGAGTTATGAATGTTCTCACTAGCAGGCTAGATTACTTGCAGCCTTCCGAACAAGCCGGTTTCTGTAAAGACTTTAGTACCATAGACCATATACATATGCTGCGACAGTTCATACAGAATACCCAGAAGTACAACTTGCCTCTATGCTTAGCAGCCTTTGATTCGATCGAAACCTGTGCAGTGCTATGGTCTCTCCAGTGGTGCCAAGTTGACTATTGGTACATCGAAGTGTTAAATAGCTTATACATAGGGCACACTAAAAGTTTTGCACTTCTAGCTAACCGGAACTATTTGAATGTTATATTTTTTGAAACGTTGCAACCTTCTTAGTAATAAAAAACACTGGCGGGAAATCATTTGTCAATTGTTTTTTATCACATCAAAGTTCTACCTTCGCAATGAAAATGGAATTAAGTCGAAAAGATTTTAGAGCGATGTCTTTTTATGATTTTAAAAGTTCTCTCTCTCCGCAAGACTGTGTTGCTCGTCTTCAAAATTCTTTTAGGAGAGGAGCACCGTGAGGCGATGGTATGCTGAATTTAAGAGAGCTCGAGTTTCTGTACATGACGAATTTCGTGGAGGGCGGCCATCAACTGGCTTTAACGAAAATAATGTGGCTACCGTTAAGCGGCTAATTGAAGAAAACCCGCGGATTACCTATGAGACAATTCGAGGACTATTGGGGATTGGTATGAGTCACATTTAAACAATTTTATGTGAAGAATTGAGAGTTCCGAGACTTTGTTGTCGTTGGATCCCTCATGAACAGACAGCGGCGCAGAAGCGGGCTCACTTGAAATGGTGCTCAGATGCTACTGAAGTACGACCATGGATATTCTAATGCTGTTTATGACATTGTCACAGGAGACGAAACGTGGATTTATTGTTTTGAACTCGAAAAAAACAGCAGTTTTGTGAATAGGTGTTTGAAAATAAGAACAGGCCAACAAAAGTGAAGCAGGTGAGGAACGTTTGTAAAAAAATTATCGAGATTTTTTTCTCAGCTACGGGACCCATCTGCACAATTCCACTTGAAATTCAAAGTGTTAATGCCAAGTGGTATTCTACCATTTGTTTATCCAGGGTGTTAGAAAAGGTTCGCGAAAGACGAACAAAAAACAGAATTCCCTCCATTATGACGCCGCTTCGTCACACACGGCCAACAAAACAAAGTCATATTTAGCTTCCGAAAAAGTACAACTCATCACTTATCCTGCGCATAGCCCCGACCTAGCACCCTGTGATTTCTGTGTTTTCCCCAAAATTAAACATTTGATGAGAGGTTTCACTTTTACCAATTCCGAAAAGGCAGTGATAGCGTTCAATCAGCACGTAGAAAATATGCCTTTAGAACTGTGGTCCTCCTGTTTTGAAATGTAAACGAGAGTATTTTTAAAAACAATAAACAATATTTTGGTTATAACATGTTATTTTTTTAAGTTACGCAAAACTTATAGTGTGACCTACGTACGAAAATGCCACCATGTCCGTCCGTCTTCAGAACCGGAGCTCTGAACCCATTCCAATGCACGTGTAGTTACACGTACAGATGTAAGCTTCGTATAGGCTCTAACTATATATATATTATAGTATTTTAAAAATTACCTACAACTGCCTTTACTTTAGAATACAAAAAGATCTGCATAATTCTGTTTAGTGGTAAATATATTTACTACTATAGTATCTATCTGTTTGCTATTAGTCAACTAGAAATAGTAAATTGATTACTTGTGTATATCTTGTAAAAAAACTAGTGTAATTTTCTAATACAGCTTTTCATATAAATTATGGTTGATACATGATACTTGGTCAATACATATAATAAATCTCAATAAATCAATATAAACCCATAGACAAAAGAACCGCTTTTATAATCTGCATGTATATACACACGCAAAAATAATTATATTATTAAAATTTAATTGTATTAAATTTAGTATAATAATTACTTATGTTAACATTCTATAGCAGAAAAAATAATTCTTTTGGGACAATGCATTTAATTGTTTGTCCTCTTATTATCCATATGGACATACCTAGTAGAGGATATTATAATATAAATATATTTTTTTTTTTATGGATTGTATTGTAATTTATTTTTAAAATCCTGAAATGGGAAATCATAATAAAATAATAACAGAATGAAGATAACATAAATTTTTTGTTTTCCTTTTATTATACAGTTATAATTACAATTTTACCACTACACATTTAAGATACCAAAACTCTTATAATCACAGGTAATAGAGATTTTGATTAGGTATCAAAAACTGTAACAAAATTCATATTTTTATACATAGTGCATTTTGTTTCAGAAACCACTATAAACAGTGACAATATTTAATGTTTAACATGATTGACTATAAAGCACCCCAAATATTGTCCAGTAAACAAGCTGCAGTGGGGTGTTCAGAAAGAAATATTCACAAGTCCACAGCTCACAATGCGCACCATTAGAAAAATAAATTATAGATGGTCCTAACCTATCACATAGTATTTATCTTGGCATTTGTTCTCTGCATACCTGAAATTGATAAAGAAATATTTAATTAGGTGATATTTTTAAAAACTATATAGTAAAACCTTTAAACAGATATTGTTTGGCTTCTACGTTCAAGAAAAACATAAAATTTGCCATTTGTAACATACTTTGATTTGTGATATAATCATTTCTATAGTCAAGGATTACTTAAAATGGAAATAAAATTAACAAAAATGTCTTTTACAATTCTGCAAAAGTTGGGTTTAAAAGATGTGGGCCTAAAGGGAACATAAAACAATTTTATTAGTCTTTGAAGAGAATGGTCCAGTTATCATATTAACACAATAAAACATCAAGCAATAATAACAAGTTACAAACTTATATTATTAATCTTAATTAGCGTAGATTTACGCACGATCTTTTGACTAGATATTAAAAGTGACTTGTTAACATACAAATATTATTTATGCAAGATTTTAACAAAAAAAAATATTCATGTTAACTCTGAACATTGCGAAATATTCTATAGGGTAAATGGTGAGCTTCATTACCTAAAATTAGAATCATAAGAACATTTAGGTAAATCTTATAATAAACTTATAATAGTAACTCTGCCTCTTACGACAAGGATCGCAGGTTTGATTGCCGCTCTGGATATACATTTATGTGATAAATATTTTATATGTTCTGTGTCTAGTTGTTTATCTATATTTAAGTATTTAAAAATATCTATGTATGTATATCGGTCTCTTATAACCCATACTACAGGTGCTGCTTGACTACCTATCTGGGGATCAGAGTACTATGTATAAAATGCCCCAGTTATTTATTACTTAGTATATAGAAATTTTATTGAGAAAAGGACTAAGCATAATCAAAATTATATTGTTACTTTATTCAAAAATTAATATTTTTTGTGTATTATTCTTCTGCTACTACTAGTAGTAGTCTACTAGTCTTTTTCATAACTAGCGAGCGAATTTTGCGCGCGTGATGTCTCCGTCAAAGCGAGGGAATGCATCCAGTGAGACGACTTAACATGTATCCTTTTCTTGCGAGTGCATATATATAGCATATACTGCAAAAATACATTCTAGCACTGACCTCAAAGGAATATTATTTCATAAGCTCTAAGCCTCCACAGTTGGTGATCCCAAATAAAAAGCTATTTAAGTGGAGCCAGAAATTATGACAAAAAAAGATGTAACAAAGATGCGGTTAGCAACGAATACATTAGTGTCGTATACGTGCAATCATAACTTTTATCATTTTGGCGCTAGTATCCAAAGGCATGCTTTATCCAATTCGAAGTCATTTTCAACCGTAAAAACCTCCGATAATCAGAAATTCTGTTATCTACTGCAACAAATATAACCTACTGATCTTTAGTATCTCACGGACGTACTATGCAGTCACCCCGCTGTGAATAAATACCAAACTGTTAAACGTCAGCTGCTAGCTTACGAGTAATCCGAAAGAAATTCAAAATATTGCCAGGTTATAATTAAGCAATCAAAAACCGTTTTTCAAGTACTTACCCATGCAAGTACAAGTTATGCTATCGGACAATACGCAAGCTTTGTTAGATACTCTCATCGCTATGGCTGATATGACCATCGTGCTCCAAATCACCTAGCACGGCAAATCTCGAAGTTATGCTTTTATGAAAACAAATTAAAAAGCTCAGTTTAGAATTTGTTGAATCACCAAGGAACTATACGTAATTTCAGCGATATCGCTAGCTCTTTTGCAAGCGCTCTCACTGACAATCAAAACCTATCATTATTTCAAGATCTAAATTTATCGATGATGCATGTCAATGCAAATACTATTATTGATATAGTGCAAAAGAGAACAGTTGCGAATCGCCATGCTTTAGAAGAAATAAGAATAAGGAAAACTAGCATCGACATCGACTGTGGCGAATGACTGTGTCAGCAATTCAAACAATCGCCTATGTATATACGATCACAACACTCATGAATGTTTCCCCACAGACAGGGACGCGGATATATCCGTATTGACCGTTACTTACAGCAATTTTGCGAAGTCCGAAGAACATCTTTACACTGTATAAGCAGCGGACAATTCACCCATTAAAACGTACTGATATAAACCCATCAATTTTAATTTTCGACTTCAACGCTACTTCTATTGGACCTATTCTAATCATCACAGACATTAAAACTTCTATTCTTCCTGCCGTTGACGTCCTAGAGTATTTTAAATTGTTAGTAGATCTTGACCAATTGCTAATTATATTATAGCGCTAATAGACAGCAACCTAAACAATAAGTAATACGTAATAAATAATTATAAGGCAGTGACAAAGGAATTTGAACGAATGACAAATAGCTTACGTTATAGGTAAATAATAATTTAATATTAAACATAACTTCAGTATTTTATCGCCTTATGCTTTTTTGCCAAGTCATCTTAACCAGAACGCATATATCACGCATTTTTTCTTCCCCCTCGTAATTTTATTTATTTATATTTTACAACATATTGTTTTAAACACAACAAAAAAAAAAATAGTCATGAAATGAATTTTCAACCTTTCCATATGATACAAAAGGGAAATGGTGAGGTTATGAAAATTTTGACCTACGATCCACTAGAATTTTAGAACTTTAAATAGTAACAGAAGTTTGTTAGGTGTAAGTCAATAATTTTTATTTAAATAAAAGGAATAAAAACTTAGATACTGACGGCAGTTGAGCATGAAAGTGGTGCGTAGTTCGTCTGTGGATTGGACGGACTTTGAAATGTGTTAATTTGCATTTGAGACGGATGCGGCGGCGGATGAGTGGCGAGCGGGGAAACGGGCGGAGCCATACCACTCGTTCCCCCACCACTTGCGTTGTTCGGACTGCCGGTCGTCGAAAGCCGAGAAAACGCAGCTAAAGCGTCTGGAAAATTCGGCGGTGTCGCAGGAGTGTTACAAGGCGTCATCAATTGCTGAAAAACAAAGAATTGATTTTAATATATTGATATTTGACACCTTTAGACGTTTTTCAGAATTAAGAATTTCTTAATGAAAAAAAATACAGTCTAGTATATAACTATGCACTAAATGTAATTGAAATATAAACTGTTTAATAATATGAAGTCAAGCAATCAAAATTAACTATAACTTCAATGCCAAATCTGTTTTGATGTATTTGTATACATTTCAAAAAGTTAATAGAGGTTGGATAACTAAGTAACAATAAGAAATATTAGCTTAAATAAAGCTACAAAGTAGAACTTTTGATGTCATAATTTTAAATCTATATGAATGAATTTTAAACATGTTCTTATTATTTATTGATAGACTAAGCAATGAAGGAAAAGTAATTCTGTGTTAGATAAAATATAAAATAATGTTGCTAATTAAAATGGTAACTTTAACTTTTTAATTGTTATCTAGTTCTTCTGTAGAAAATCGGTGTTTAAAATAATATAAAAGAAAAAAAAACTGATAATGTACACCTTAAATTATAACCATGATTCTTTAAACTATATACAATTAAATACCTGATGATAATGTGGTGCAGCAATACCATTTGCTCCTGATGGTATAGTAACTTCTTGAAAGAATATTGACAGGGCTGTCTATAAACATAATATTTAATATTTTTAAAATGTACATGATGAAATATAATGGTAATGAAGTTCATTTAAAAAGAATGGTAGTTACAAGGCTAACATTGTTTAACCATTAAAGCACTAAACATTTTTTGCTAAAATGCACAAAAATTGCGGTACATATTTTGATTTCTTTAAAGGAAAAAATAATGTCAAATAAAACACTCATTTAAACAAATATCAATCAATTATATAGACTCTTTTTGTATTATAAAGAAAAAATGTTAATTGTAATCATGAATAAGAAAAAATAAACATAAAACTGTTTTCTCTTTTGAAAATCAGAATTTATTAAAAAAAATACTTAAAGTTTATTGATCTTCACGCATAATCATCGCGTAAAGGAACATTTTGAGGTGAAGATCACCGACTCTTACATGAAAAATTTAGGTATAACGACTGTTTCGCCGTACGAATAACGAAAGCCTTTCTTATAATAGCAAGCGCAAATAAGGTTGGGTTGCATGATCCCGCTCCTGCTGCTACACACCACATATTGTCGTAAGCTACCTCCCGGAATTTTTCCAAGCGAAAATTTTTTGGTTGATGAAGATGATGGTGTTGACACACGCTATTTTTTATTCATCCATTATTTTTCGATGTCGTAAGATTACGTTCTCTCCCATGGAGCAACAAAATCGCACTGAAAATCTCAGTGCTAAAGCGCTACGTCGAGATAAACGATTGCAGCGCTTTTGCGCCGTGTACCAAGTCAAACGGTTAACTTTCATTAACTATTCTATTTCAGGGCTTTACTTGTGTTGGAAAATGATTCGTAATCCCTCTTCTCTCTGAACTAAATCTTCCATTGTAGAGGTGCAAGGGGAAAGTTTTTGTATAGGTGAGTCAGGCAAATGAGCCGGTGGTTAATGTGGTAAAAAGTGACCACAGTCACCTTCAGACGACAGTTGCACACTATAGGCACTTAAGGGATTTTAACTTTGTATCTAGCCTTCAATGAGATAAAGAAGTTAAAGGAAATTTGAAATAACCACAATATTATTATTAGTCAGGCTCTAGAAGGTTATTCTGAGTGGGCTCTTTTGCTTTAGCCTTCGATCACTGATATGGAGATGATTTTTCAGATACTGTTCTTCCCTAGCCTCTCGGAAGAATGTACAGTAAGTACAGAGATTTATTAAGAAACTTCTCTTTAAAACTAATTTCCTTTATTTATTATTTTAACATTATTTATTTAATATTAGTATTACATGTACATCTGATCATCACATTTAGATATTTTTAGTATAAAATTTTATCTAGAAGCACCAATATAAGCTAATGTTTAGTTCCAGAGAGAAGCATGTTTGTGTACTTATCAATCAAACTTATTTTTATGAATAAATAAGATGTCAATAGCAGTTATTTAACTCATACCTAGCAAATAGATATTGCCACGGATTAGAATCTGCCACTTGTCACAATTTAAAAATAAACTAAATGCAAATTTAAAAGAATTTTTGAGTTTAATATTTTTGTTTACATGTCGTTTGCTTGTGAGAAGAAAATTAAAAAAAACATTGTGTGGGCCCAGATAAGCAGCTATATTAGAAAAGATCATATTTCAATTACTATTAGAAACCATTATGTATAGTTTTTATTAATAATCATCTGCTAGAACCTGTTGTAGTACATGTGAGTTAAGCTGTCCTGTACTACAGCATTTAATTTTTTGTTTGTTTGTTAATGTTCATAAGTACAAAGTTTTTAATATAAATGATATCTAAGAAATAGGAAAAAAAAAATTAAAATCAAACAGTAATAGTTGCAACCATGTTTCGTCTTAGGTAACAATTTTAATTGTTTTATTCTGAATTTTTTATACAGAAAACCATTTTTTTTGTATTATGAATTATTATATCCTAAAAGATAAAATAATGTTTTAGGTTAAATTGTCGATTTTGAAAGTTTAAATAAATAATATTCTATATTCTTTAAAAGCAACATATTTCAATTATTAAAAAACAATTAAACGAGGATTGTCTTTTTTAGCTTTTATCCCATGTGAAATATAAAAAAAGTCTTGAAGTACAAAAAACAAATATGGTCAGCTCTGACGTTTCAATTGTTATTGTTAGCTTATTTACAAACTCTACGCTCAGATTGTCATTAGTAATTCATAACTATATTTATTTTTGACAGAGGTTTTCTTACGGTTTTATCCGTGTGGTATAAAAAATGATTAAATAACCGGTCTACAGTAAAAATGTATTTTTATTTGACTTTATAAATAAACGTATTTTACCAAAATTAAGCTAAAATTTTTATAAAGTAGCAGCCATTTCATGATTTAATTGTTTGTTTACATGTATTTAACAAATTTACCTCAAATTGCCAATGAGCAGCCTGTAGTAACTGTTTAGCTTGTTCTCTAGCGCATCCTGCTGCTAGCACAAATTGATTTATCATAACTTGTTCACGCAACGCTGAATCCATTGTACTTTATATTCTTATTCAAATATAAGTTCACCGACTCTGCAAGAATAAGTAGCAGCAAGTACCTAATAGATGAATGTTTATTCTGTTGAAATCACAATGTAATTTTATCAAAGGCGCTAGTGGACTTAAGTTATAGGAGTGAAAGAGAGATCAAAAGTTTACATAATATTCTAACAATAAACCTTCGTGCGTGATATGAAGCATAGATAATAATCGTTTCATTTATCAAACAAGAATAACATTTTTCTTTTAACATATAATTAGAAAGTAAAATTTGAGGTTTCAAAAAAATGATTATAGTTTTTCGTTGCTAATAAAAATTCAAGTCACATGAACCCTTTAACATAGTGGCGATGGAAGAGCGTAAATAGTACACGGCTGGTAATTATAAATTTTAATCTGCTGATCAACGATCTAATACACAGTTTTTTAATAAAGCTAAAGTACAATTAACGATTTTACTTATAAGCTTAATATTCCTGGATAAAGGAACGAACCAAGAATTTATAAGAAAATAGGATTATTTACTGATTCTCTTAAAGGTTTTAAATAAAAATTAGTTATGTGATTGATTTTTGCTACTTGTGAAATTTAATTATTTCTTCCGTGTTCTTGTAACATTTTTCCAACAGACCTAAACACAGAATGATCTAATTTTGTATTTCGTTTTCACTATAACAAAAACCCCAATGAAACGGCTGCTCGTTTCTTTCTTGGGTGTCGATTGATGACATAGAAGGGCCACCTTAAAACTATACTATCTGAATGTAGATTAATTTAAAAGTATATTTACCGCTGGTTTCATTCCTAACAAGTACAAAATTATTCAGTGTTCAGAGTTTTTAAATACTAAACGCTATATTAACATTTTAGATTTAATTTTCTTACATAACTATTACAAATTTACCACAAATTGTCATGTATGTCACGAAAAAGTTGTGCCTAATCATATACAATTTTCAAGAAGTTAACAACTACGAAAAGACTCGATAAATTTTAATATACGATAATGTAATGGCTGTAGCATAAAAATGTTAATATTTCTCAGTTATTGGGGTAAATATAACTTGTCTTAGGACAATTAGTTCAATATGGCGTGCATTCGTATCTCATTGTTAAGGTCAACTGTGGTAAGCTTAGCTTAGTCGTATAAAAACAAGAATAAAGGGATAATTTGATTTCTCAACGATTAAGGGTGATTTCAAAAATCTCATATTCATTTTGTAACTTTGCAAAAAAATAGACATTTTGTTTGTCTTTTGTCTAGGAACACAACATCGTTTATAAAATTATGAAAGTTTTTAAAAGTGAATATCGAGTTTCATGAATAAATTATACATCAATGTTCTTGGGTGTTTTCACGTAAAATGAAAAAATTATAAATATGGTTATGACAAAAAGAAATTATTATTTCTCACGCAAAGTTGAATTTAAAAACAATAAATTTCATAATACGATTAAGATACAAAATATAAAAACTTTCAATTAGCTTTTCTACATCCAAAAGCACACACACTTTACATTACATTTATACTTTATTATACCTCGGTGTATATAAAAGATGAAAGATCGTCCCTAAAGAATAAAACATCGTGGTTTAAACACCAATGTCCAAAATATCGATGTTTTAAGAATCCCTACATTTGTCACAATCTTGTCAAGTTATTATTGTATTTGGTGTCAATGAATTGTATGCGAACGGCTTAGTGTACCGTAAAGTTGCACATGTTTTAACTATTTATTTGAAAATGAAGAAAAATAATTTTTACGAAGAGCCCGTTAGGAAAAGATGCCGAAAAGATTTAGATAAAGGAGGTAAAAATATTGTTAAAGTTGAAAATTTTTGTTTTAATTTACGTTTAGAGCTATACAATAAACCTTATTGAAGTTAAACAATGTTAAAATAAATAAAAAATAATTGCAGTTAATTAAGTGTGCACCTGAAACAAGCCCAGGAACCCCACTGCGACTTCTGGCTATTCCGAGAGCTATGTCGGTAACCTTAGTCCTCTAGCGAATCTCTCGACAATTTTTTTCTAGATTCGGTTGATGTTATCTCTAGTGGTTTTATTGACGGAATTTATAGCTTCATTTGAGTCAGGGCTCGCCGAACTGGTGATCTGCGACCTGATAGTATACGAAGCTAGCCTAAAATGTGTATATTATGTTTGTTATACCAAAAGCTAACCACCCACTATGTGGAATACATAGAGAGGAAGAGAGAATTGCATAAGATATATAACATTTTGATACTAGTGCCAGAGTTAAGGGTTAAAAATTAGAATTTGTAAAATGTTGTAGTTTTTATGAAATCAGCTTTATTTAAATCTGGCAGTAATAGATTTGCTATGTTGTAATTGAAATATAATGCATTTTATGTAATGGCAATTTTGTGTTTGACTTGTATGATTTTATTTACCAGGATAAATCAAATTTTTACACAAATCCTTGCAGGTCTAAAAAAAGGAAATGAAGACAAGAAGCCTATGGTTGAAGAACAGTGTCTGAGATTTAGTAAAAAACATATCCCAAAATTTCGTTTGAAACCTGCTGGAGACTCTGCATCTTTACTTACACCAGTAGAACAAAGAATTCCTTTAACACTTACAGATTTACAACATCTTCTTTTGCATCCTTTATTAGGAAATATTAATTTAAGTCAACCACCACGTTGGTATGTTTTGGAAAAATGTAATTATATTAGTCAAATTACTTGTATTATATTTGAAGGGTTATCGATTGACCATTGGGAAAAATATAATAAAAATATGTTTAACACTGAAAAAATATTTAATCATTGTGTAGAAATTCTTACACCATCTGTATACAATGGTTCACTTGTAAAAGAATTGGCATTAGTTCCTCTATCTGAAAGTGATAAAGAGACAATTATACAGAAATATGGCAGCATGAATTTAGCACTAGAAGCAAGAAAAGATTTAATGGTTATGATGAAGGCTGTTTTTCCAATTGAAGGAACTACAATAGAACAAGTTGATTATTCACATGAAGATGCATATCCTAGAACACAACTTATTTTGTCAGCTTGGCAATTGATAGAAGAAAATTATCCACTACCTCTTAAAGGAAAATTGCAACACGCATATGCTGATTACATAATGACGAAAGATAAATATAAACCAGTTACAGCTATGTCACCAATGTTTGGATTGGATTGTGAAATGTGCTTAACAACTGCTGGATCTGAATTAACTCGTGTTTCAATAGTTAATGAAAAACATGAAAATATTTATGAAACTTTGGTAAAACCTTATAATAATATAACTGATTATTTAACAAAGTTTTCTGGCATTACCCAATCATTACTGTCTGAAGTTGAAAAGCGACTTGAAGATGTACAAAGAGAGATTCGTGATATATTACCACCAGATGCCATTTTAGTTGGTCAATCACTTAATACAGATTTACATGCTTTAAAAATGATGCATCCATATATTATTGACACAAGCTTAATATTCAATTTGACTGGTGAAAGAAATCGTAAGCCCAAACTAAAGATATTGGCTAAAGAATTTCTCAATGAAGACATACAGTCAAGTAGAAATGGTCACTGTCCTACAGAAGACTCGATAGCTTCTTTAAAACTTGTCCAGTTAAAATTGAAAAAAAATATGGAATTTGGTGATGCTGTACATACTAAAAGGAAAGATTACAAAGAAAACATGAAGATCATACAGAAAAAGGAATATGCTATGTCAATTTTTAATCACATAATAGAGCAAAAGAAAACATCGATAGTTGTTGGATGTGATAACATTACTGGTGACTATTATACCTATTTAACACAAGCTAAGGAGAGTTTAAGTACCCTATTAAAAAAGAGTAAATATAGAAAGGTTAAATTGTGTACAGTTGATGATGTTGATGAAGTTATCTGTAAACTTTCAGAAGTTGTTAGTGAATATAATTTTGCTATGGCTCATTTAAAACTGGAAATGAGTAATGTTAATGAGTTACAACAAATGAACACAATTGATGGGTGGATTCAAAAAGTATGGAACAGATTGAAGCAGTTAGGGTTATTTGTTATTGTATTTGGTGGAACAACAGAAAATAATGGTATAGCAATGTTGAAAATAAAGGATGCAAAATAATTCTTCATTGTGTATTATTTGTAATTACTGTACATATACATTAGCATAGTACTAAACAATTGAAGAAATCCAGAGGCAGGCTTAGATTTTGGCTTTGATCATCATCAATCAAATCATTACCGACAAGCGAATGGTCGCGTTCCACCATGATTTTTAATACAGAAGTGTAGAAATTGAGTTGAACTGCTTTTAAAGTAGCATACTCTGCTTTGTTTACCGTTTGATCATTGTTCCTGATTTTCCATACCCTAGCGTTAAGCACGTCCAAAAAAAGATAACTGAGTAGTCATAAAAATAATAAGGTAATTATGATGAAGCATTTCGTTTCGTGCTTCATAATACTCAATGAAAAGTTGGATTATACATTAGTAAATATACTTGTTCTAGGCGAGAAACTATTAATAGCATGAAAAACTTTCATCACTTACAATTAGAGGAACCATCAGCAAGTCTTTATAATTAAAAATTATTACATTTATTTATATTTATTTGTACACACAAAAATAAAACAAAACTATGAATACATTTAAATACAGTGAACGCTCTATATAAGCAACTCATTTGAACCAATTTCAATGCAATCCGATTCGGAACCGGGGAAAAAATTAAACAATCAAATTTTAATAAATCTTTGGTTAAAAGAAGGGCTTTTACGGTAAGGTTTTTCGATTCTAAGTGTCAAGTTACTGAAGGTAGGAATATATCCTCGTGAGAGTTGCCAGTCCTTCTATCGGGTGAGTCCTCCTTTTGGCGGATAGGAAAACACCACCCAGGTATAGGTGGTATCGGGAAACCGACAAGAACCAAAACTGGCAGGGTTCGGGGCATACCACCAGTTCTTTGTGAAACTGGAAGACGGCCAAGGATGTACCGCACGCGAGGCAGGCCTTTGTAAGCTATTGGTTGCTCATAGTACCTTATTTATTATGAGAGAGGACAGGGAGATGGGACGTGTGCGGTGGTGCCAGACGCACTTGGCTTTAGCCAACAGAGGACAACACGTAATTCCAATAGGGACCGGCTCTGCTTGGGGGGAGTTGATTTTTTGTGTAGAGCTGCGATGAAAACCTCTATACAAAAATAACCCTAATCCCAAGGTCGGGCCGTGCTGAAGGGTTGATTGGCTGGTAGGGAATCCAGTCGTTAACACGCCAGGAGCAGATTACCCTATACTCTTGTCTTGCAAACATTCCTGTTGTTGCTGTTGAAGATAGATTGTACGGTATTGGTGTGGGCATGGATTTGAAAGATTGCTGGTGGGTTTTTTTTGTGAGATACAATAGGGACTACACCCTTTAAAGGATTAAAAATAGAAGCAGCGAATATAAAACTAATCCAGGGTGGTACCAGCAAGGGAGGAGAATCCAGACCCGGGTAAAGCCCCGGTTGTCCCATCGTATTTGTGGGGGGGGGGGGGGGGGGCCGGTGGGGGGGGCGCGGGGGCGCGCCCCCCCGACGAAGGCGGGGGGGGGGGGGCGGGGGGGGGGGGGAAAA
>DWQX01003999.1:0-16086 GCA_018245475.1 Pharmacophagus antenor
CTTTTACTTCGCTCTATTTGTAACACTTGCTTTCTTTTATTTTGTTTCATGTGTATTTTTTGTCTTATTTATTTTCGATATGCAATAAAGTCTATTCTATTCTATTCTAAAAACAATGCCAGACCTCATATGATTTGCCTATATTTTTAAATCAACAAATATAGTACCCTTTAATTTTCTCGAAACAAAAGAAAATGAACTTACACCACTTTTAAAGTAAACGGTCCATTTATAAAGTTGTTTTAAAACTTTTAATATCTAGCATTCAATCCTTCAGGAGATATCAACCGTAATGTATGTACAAGCTATTGCTACTACCCAATAAAGTCAAAATACTGGTTTTCTAAAAATATGAAATTCATAATTTTATTGGGTATATATTGTTTTTAAAAATATCTAGGACTGTAAACGATAAACAATATTGTAGTAATTACATTTAAAATTTCATATTGTATAAACATTTGTATTTGTAATAATTGGTATTAATGCTATCAGTATTAAATTGTACAAAATAATAAAGATATAAAAGGATATATTCACTGGAACTGTTAGAAATTTAATGATTTAACTGACGATATGATAAAATTTTTCATAATTAATATTGTACCTGCGGTATTAAAATAACAAAAGATATCGCCATGTAATTCCAACTCTAAGTAGGTCCCGGTATCGGTTTGCACGTGTATTCTTGCTTTGAGAGTGACGCCTGGGGCACTAGATGGGGCTTTTAACAGGTAATTGCTTTAATATGTCCCGGCGTACGACACCTACAAAATTAGATGAGCCAACACTCTACACATATGTTGATATCACATCACCTCAGGACTAACCAGGTACATGGAATCATCTGGGTAATTGACTTCTTTTCTATATACAAAAAGGTTTTTAAACGTTAATATCCTCGAAAAATTGATTGAAATATTCGCTATAAAACAGTAAATATTTATCTTTTTTTAGAGATAGAGTAGGAAAATGACCGAGTTCGGCTGGTTTCCCTGATGGAAAGTGATTACAGTCGCCCAAACACAACCGGAACATTCCACGAGTTAGAACTGCGTTGCCGATCTTTATGGAAGGAATAGTTTCTTTTCTTGAAGCTCCTAAATTGTATCTGTTCGGAAATACCGCTGGCGACAAATGATTCCATAAGGTGGTTATGCCAGGTAAAAAATTTCGCTTAAAAGGCAGAGTGGAAGATTGCCAGTCATCTATTTGTTGATAATGAAATTGGGCGTTGTGTTGTGTACTGCGATGTTGGAATATAACGGCTGGAATTAATCCGAACAATTCCTTAGAACATTCCCCGTGGTAAATTTTATATAATTTCATATTTTGTCATTTGTGAAGTAATTTGATATAATTTGCTATAATTTTCCACTAAATGGCACAGAAGCCTACCATTTTTTCGATATTTGATATAATGTATAAAAATCGTTTCAGCTTATTCCGCTTCGCTTTTCTAATAACGAGTTTCGCACGATTTACACTTCATGTGATTGACATAAAACTTTAATGAGTAATGCTTAATAAAGATAGATTACGGTTCAAAATAACCTTATAATTTATAATGTAAGTAATAAAGAGAAATAACATTAAAAATTAAAAGCTATTTCTCGTCAATACTACTAATAATTACTTTATGAATATGTAACGATATAAGCTAAGTTAAAGTTTATCGGCATTTTTATTTATTGAATCCAATTTTATGTAGATCATCAATTGCTGACATGCGGCATTGACGTCGGGTTGCAACTTAATAGCTAATTGGTTTGGTACTACATAAGGTATATATTGCTATAAAATTTGGATATCCATTATAATATTATATTAACCTTGATGATTACGGCAAAACCACCCCAATGTATAACACAACAAAAAAACAGCCCCCAGTCCCCGGCGGCCCCGCTAGGCCTGGTCATGGTAGCAGCCCATGGTAACAGTGGGGCAGGGGGTGCTAAGAATCTCCAGCAGAGATCCGGCTACTACCAACCTGACGGCTGGACCTTTGGCCCTGGTAACATATAACAGGCGGTCATTGCAAAATGACGAGAAGATAGCTGAACTGGAGGAAGAATTAAGCATGCTACACTGGGATATTATGGGACTATCTGAAGTCCGAACAGAAGGAGAGGACTCGATAACACTCCGATCCAGTAACTTGCTATATTTCCGGGAGGGCGATCATCAATCCTAGGGCGGTGTTGAGTTTATCGTCCACAAGTCGCTCATCAACCGCGTTGTCAAAATCGGTAGTGTGTCGACCAGAATTGCATACCTGATACGCAAAATGACTGAAAGGTATTCACTGACGATCATTCAGGTTTACGCACCGACCTCGTCACTCACCGACTAAGAGGTGGAGGTATTGTATGAGGACATTTCTAGAGCCATACATGTCAACAAAACTCACTACACCATGGTCATGGGCGACTTTAACGCGAAACTCGGTAGACGAGGTGATGCTGAGATGAGAGTGGGGACATTTGGCATTGGACAATGGAACCCCCGAGGTCAGAGGCTTGCTGACTTCATGGAAAAGGAGAGACTATATGATGAACTCCTTGTTCAAGAAGCGAAAACACCGCAAGTGGACATAAGTGAGTCCCGATGGTGCGACGCGAAATGAGATAGACTTCATCTTGTCGACGAAACAGCATACATTCAATGATGTCTCTGTAATAAACAGTCAAACCTGGAAGCGATCACCGGCTGCTAAGAGGCACATTGAATATTAACTTTGAGCTGGAAAGGTCCAAAATAATTAAGCCTACGCTCCGTCCAGCACCTGTTCAAGTTCAGAACACCAAGAGCTTTCAGCTCGAATCGCACAACCGCTTCGAATACCTAGGCGAGTGCGAAGATGTAGACGACTACAGTAGCAGGATTATGGAAACTGTCCAGACGGTTGGGAAAAACACTTTTAAATGTCACTTAACTAGTAGGCCCAACAATAACGACACCCGACCTGACACTCAGGCTAATGGAGAAAAGACGAGGAATGATTCTTCGGTCCCCGGATGACGTGATCTAATACAGGCAGCTAAATAGACAGATCTCTAAGTCTCTGACTCGCGACCTTAGCGAGCTCAATATAGGCACCGTCACAGGCTATCAAGCGGAACATAGCTTCTAAGGTGTTCGCAAGAGATCTGTCAATTGGGCAAAGCCCAGTTGACTAAACTCAAAACCTAAGACGGTAGGATCGTCTCTTCCAAACCTGAGCTCTTAAGGGAAATCGAGATGTTCTACGGACAGTAATTCACATCGACACAAACTACCAGCAACATGGCAAAAGACACAAGAGCCAAACTAACCCGACACCATAGCGAAGACATCCCGGACGTTAGCCTGTACGAGAATAGTATGGCTTTCAAACAACACACAAACAACAAGGCGCCGGGAATAACGGAATAACAGCAGAGCTTATTAAAGCCGATAGAAAACCGATACTGAAAGCTCTTCAAAAGCTTTTTAATTCTGTCATCCTCGAGGGCAAAACGCCCCAGGCATGGCATAGAAGTGTAGTGGTACTCTTCTTTAAGAAGGGCTTAAAAACTCTACTGAAGAACTACAGACCCATCTCACTTCTGAGTAATTTGTATAAGCTGTTTTCCAGAGCTATCACGAATTATCTCGCACGCAGGCTAGACGACTTCCAGCCTTCCGAACAAGCCAGTTTCCGCAAAGGCTTTAGAACCTAGTAGTATAGGTCATATACATACGTTGCGGTAGGTCGTACAGGACCGAGGAGTACAACTTGTCTCTATGCTTAGCGTTTGTGGACTATGAAAAAGCCATTGATTTGACCGAAAACTGGACAGTGCTACGGTGTATCCAGCGATGGCTATCGGTACATCGAAGTGTTAAAAAGCTTATACAAAAACGCCAACATGTCCGTCCGTTTCCAAAATCAAAGCTCTGAGCCCATTCCACTGCAGCGAGTTGTAAGACAGGGAGACGTCGTATCTCCGAAACTGTTATACGCTGCTTTGGAGGACGTTTTCAAGCTTCTGGACTCGAGGAAACATGGCATTAACATCAATGGCGAATACCTTTCGCATCTTCGATTCGCCGACGATATTGTAGTCATGGCGGAGACCCTGGAAGATCTCGGCGCTATGCTCGATGATCTTAGTAGTCTCACACTACGTGGGTCTCAAAATGAACATGGAAAAGACGAAGATAATGTCAAACGTCGATGTAGTCGAATCCAACTCGGCTGGGCAGCGTTCGGGAAGCTGCATAAGATGTTTTTGTCTCAGATACCGCTGTGCCTCAAATCGAAAGTCTTTGACCAGTGTGTGTTGCCAGTGATGACATATGGAACCGAAACGTGGTCGCTCACAATGGGTCTCATAAGAAGGCTTAAAGTCATCCAAGGGGCAATGGAGAGAACTATGCTCGGAGTTTCCTTACGCGTTCGAATTAGAAATGATAACATTCGTTGGAGGACCAAGGCTACCGACATAGCTCTCAGAATAGCCAGACTAAGAGTGACAGTGTGTTCGCAGAAGAGATGGCCGTTGGGGCCCAAAAGTTCGCGAATGGCGACCGCGTGTCGCCAAACACAGAGTAGGCAAACCTCCTACAAGATGGACTGACGACTTGAACAAAGTCGCTGGGACAGGCTGGATGAGAAAAACGCTGAGCCGTTCATCGTGGCGATCCTTGGAGGAGGCTTTTGTCCTGCAGTGAATGTGTTTCGGCTGATATGATTGGTTATCCAGTAAATACATCTATACTCTGACTATCATATTCAAACTGGCGGATTACAGTAACACTGTTAAGCCGGCAAATTTACAATATGAGGGTAGTAGCTCGATAGTAGCCACATGGGTTCGATAAAATATAACCAGCATCTAAATTTCACCACTGGTGGTAACGTAGGTTGCTCTGAAATCGAATCTACACCTCAATGTTATAAAGCTAGTAGTTGGCCACTGCGTTACCGAGGCAATTAAAAAGTATCTTTGTAAATCTATCTTGTAGCATCGTTGCTCACAATCAAGTGTTTTTTTAATATTCCGCCAAATCCTTTTACACTGGAATATATAAATACTGACCTTTATTTAGAAATGACGTATGTTAACATAATGTTGAGAATGTTAATAAGAATACAATATAATATCGTAATACATTATTTCATATACGAGTATTCTCAAAACAACAACCACATTTATTAAAAAAGTTGTAATTATTTTCTGTAAGAAGCAAGAGTAAGATTTTTTAAGGAATTCTTGAAAATTATAATCCAGGAGCCACGTCGTCCTCATTGTAACTTAAAACACTCTTTTACCTGAAATTTTAGATGCCTCGAATTCTTTTGTTAAGTTAACACATATAGAAACATTACATGTTTCTGTTTTAAATTAATGCGTAGACAAATTATTTTAATTCAGCAGGCGGAAAATTTATATTTACTCATTTTAAAATTCGATCACGTCAAAGCGATAAATCGTTAGTTAGTAATGCTGACATGTAAATTTGATTCAACAATTGTATTTCAGATTTACAATGAAGGGTTTTTGCGTCACTAGTGACAGACGCTGTCTGGTCTTTCTGCAATTGACATCATTCCACTGCGTAGAAGCTGTTGGTCTATTTGTATTTTTATTTTCGATTACTGCGTCTAAGAGATAGCACATTGGCTAGTAATTGAACCGCGGACGTCTTTGATATATCGGCTCTTTTATCGGATTGGACGGACGCAATAACAGACCGTTGATTGCTTCGAAGTGGACTCGGGAGATTGATTATTTTCTCGTTACGTGTTTGCTCGCTACATTGTTTTCTTTTATACATTGTCACCTATTGTTTACCTAATGCGTCTAATCTATATGTTATTCAGAAAAATGATAACTACATTATGATCCTTTATTCATTTTAATACTTATGTCCATGACAATTATTGCTAAGGTAAATATTGAAGAAATGCTAATTGTAAATATGGTGTTTTAAAAATATATGAACTTTGGTCAAGTACAACTTTTGACTTTTCATTGGTTTTAATATTTTTTAACCTACGATGGATTTACGCTTGATATTGATTTCACATAATCTTAAATGATTAGGTAATGTATGCTTGCGTATAATTTTCTAAAATTTATAATGAAATATTACTACCGGAACATTGCAACTATATTATGGGCCTAGAATGACGATATAAGGGTCTAGTCAGGCAATTTGGAAATAACTCGACTACTATCCAAACCTATATAACCGCTGTGTCATAAAGGCAATAATATATAAGTGCCTCTTTCAAACAAATAATATGATGTATAAACAACATAATATAATAAATATTTAACATACCGTAATTGAAAAAATAATAGAAACTCTTACGGACTAGATGCTTTATTTATTCCATACATCTAAATCTGTATTGCAAAAACCAGCAAACATTAATGTGAAAATATTGTTGGTTGAGCGAACGGTCCGCTCTCCGCCAGCCAAAGCTCATAAATAAACAGAAAACTGGATGCTCTGTCGAAAAGTTTCGTATAAAAAAACCTTGCAAACGTAAAATTTACAACCCGCGAATTCAGACGCATTTTAATTAACCGAAATGGCGGACCAACGCCGGAACAACAAAATATGCCGAAGATAATTACATTACTATAATTATTTATGCGAGCATTCAAACATTTATTTTACAGTTGTCACGTACATGTGCTGATTTTATTTTGTATATTAAAAATGATTCATTATTGATAAATAAATATAAAAATGAAGAAATGAAAACTTGGAACAATGTTTTCAAATAATAAAATTATGAAGAAATTTCCAAAGTAGCTAAATACAATTAAAACAATATTTTTAATTACTCTTTTGCTACACATTAAGTATTCACATGTTACGAAAGATTAGGTAATTATGAGTAGCTAAAAGTTATGTATTTGTTTCTGAACTGAGCGAGCCACATTTGCATACATACGAACAAAACACGGTATGAGTAGGCAAGAGCGTCGGAGTAAAGTTCCCTTCGTATAATGAAGATGAGCGAAAATTTTGGGTAATCCTCCACATTGGAACGAAAACTTGAAACAAACCGCTACCGTGGTTGATTCCGAAACTTAACTTATTGCCTTGTCTTTTCTCACTTAAATTTTCAAATTAAATTATAATCCTACTTATAAATTTCATCTCTTTCGTTGTCAAGGAAATTTTCTAGTTTTATATATAAGCAACGGTATTCCAAGTTTAATCATAAAATCAGACCGTGAAAAATACCATTGTTTTGTTAAGTTTATATTAACTACTATTATAAAGGTACCTATACTAAAAATTCCAAATACATTCAGAATTATGTTCGTTCATAGATTTTTTATTCTACGAGTATCATTACATTTATGAACGTCTTGAATGTAATGACATATCTATCAAATTATTTTTACAATATTAGGCAATTATTGATACAAAAATAATAATAAATCTATTAAACGTTACATACAGTGCAATTATTTCTTTGTACACAGTTGTAATTTTATTTTATTATTTGAACTCATGACTAATATTTATTTTTGGATAAGAAATTTCTTTGATTTCATTTTAGTATCATTTATATTATTACTAGTTCGTTAATTGAATATTACAAAGGATTCCCAAATAGGTGATTGCTTTTACAGCAAATGGCATGTAATTAGTAGAGTAGGCTTAAGTGTGTGCTACCACTAATGTTAGTACGGGCTTTGTAATATCAAACGGGTTTAATGTTTTAATCCAGACCGGCCATGTTGTTTCGAGATTAAAGAATTTTGCGACAAAAGTGTTTAATGTTAAGTGAAAACTTCATAGGGATTATTTCATATGATATTCACATAGAATTTGATGATTTTTATTATTTATGCTAATGGTTGAACCGACAGAAACATAAAAATCCATGTGTGAAACCATAACTAAGGAGAAATGTCTTAGTAGAATTTTTAACAATATTTTAAAGTGTTTACGAGCAGGACGATCAGCTTTGCGGAGAGACACTTCACCGTCCTGTTGGAGATGCCGTCTTGGCCGGGAGTAGATTTCGACCTGAGTCCCCTAATGTCGGAGACTTCATCCAAAGTGACTGCCTCTAACACGGGACCCTCCGGAGGGATGGAAGCCCTACATGCCGATTCTGCCTCCACTGCCTCCAAATGAGCAGGGTCGGTGGGCAGAGCGGATTAAAAATAGTGATAAACTATGAAAACTGTAGTTGCGAAGAACTTCGATTATTGAAACCACTACTAACATTGTTAAATCATGTTTATTAATATGTACATTAGATTGTGGATACAAAGTTTATACATTGAAATATTATGCATTACTTTCAAATTTATGAACAACTGGTGTAGAAATATTACGAGCTTTTGTGTATTAATTCTCGAACATTGTTGTTTTATATAAAAAGTAGGCTTATTAAAATATAGGTATGCGTATGAATATCAAACAATTGTAGTTTATTAACGATAGTAATACGTATGTATGGTTGTACAGCGTTTATTGTTTTATGTAGTTCTGAAAAGAAAACGCAGAAAAATGTCTTTCAGTCAGGATCAAATGTGTTGTTTCTCAAGAGAACAAAGGATGTAAGTGATTACTAACGCAATAGATATTCATTCTGATCTCCATTTAAGCACGTATTTTATTATTATGACTTTAAGACACTTTAGACTGTAAATTAATTGGCGATATGATGCTGAGAAAATATTTACTGTTAGTTAATATCTATAGATAACGAATTTACCATACATCACTATTAAAGGTTATAAATTTGATTTCCGGATATCTTCGATTTTAAATATTGCAATTTTTATTAATAAGTACTATTATTTTCTGTTTACTTTACAAGTGTTACTACACGAGTGAAATAGAATATTTGTATAACAAAAGTTTAAGTTTTCTATAAATAAAGTAGACTTAAACATTCCCAAAAACTGCAAGTAATATATTGATACCATTCATATATAATAGCTATCATCATGAACATTGATTGCATTACGTACAATTTGATGTTCTTCAGGTAAGGTGAAAAGACACCACCAGGGACTACAGATGTGTGTATTAATTCCACATTTACAAGTTTATTCAATATCATCAGCTTGCAGGAGTCCGTAATTGGACACAGATTTGTCCTTAACCTTGTCCCACCGCATGTCCTACTTTTGGCTATAATAATTAATCAACAATATCTTTAATCGGTAACTTAACAACATTCACATCTTTAAATTAGCAGTAACATTTTGTAGCAAACATTAATTATTAAATTAAATACGTGAATTTTGCAAAATATTTTCAGAAGTATGCCATACATTTTCTTAATCGCTTTATTCATAAAAGTACAATAAATATGTTCACAATGTAATATATTTGCTAAACTTAATAATGCGTTTACATATTATATTTATGTTATAATACTTGGCAATGTGTTATGTATTACGAAGTATAAAAATTTACAAAATTCTTTTTATCTTTTTATACTTAACTGATAATAATCTATGAAACATAATGAGGCTTATACAGTTTATGTATGTGTGAACGTGTTTATAGATAGATGTTAACACATCAGTTGAATATTAATTTTAAATATCCGAAACTTTCACATCAATATCAATTTTCCGAACGCTTCGACGTATTCAATTAGGTTTATTAGCCCTAGATTTTCCATAAAAGTGATGAGAGGATGATTGAATATAATGTTTGTTATAAAATATTTTTTCCTAGTTATATTTAATTTATTTATGATGTAGATTTTGAGTTAAGGACTAAAAAATGCGTTAAGGTTATTTACAAATGGTAACTTTTTAAAGATCTTTGAATTTGAACATGTTATTATATTTTTAACGCATAAAATTCCTTTATTTTACAATAATATAATCATTAACAATATAAAATGAAACATAATTGATATCGTTTTAACATGGTATACTAGACCGCGAGCTGTGTTCTTTGAATTTTCTATATCGAAATTATTAATAATTGTGCGAACTTTGTTGTTACTCAAGTTTAATTTACTAATTGCATTAGAATGTGACAAATGAAGATTTCTATTCGACGTTTGATTAGGATTACTTATTATTATTCCATTTAGATCGTCAATCAAAGTTTCCTTTTCATCCTCATCGTCTGAACTTTCTGCGGATCCAAATTGATTGTCAGGACCTTCTATAGGAGTAGAATATTTGTAATCTATATGATCTGTGCTCAAGTCTTTAGTTCGATCTGGTCCCGGTATTTCTGAAAATGGTAACTTTTTGAAACATCAATGATATAAACAATTAAACAGGTATTTTAATACGAATTGATCAAACTCCTCTTTTGAATATTTCTTTTTTTTTATATATTTTTTTTAATTTAAAAATTTTATGCCCTTATTTCATATTTTACAGAAATCCTTGGAAGTATTATTCACGTTCAGTAACTGTACAAAAATTATATATCCGGGGATTTAAGGTATACGGTATAAAATTTAATATCAATACAAAGAATTTCTAGGAATAAGAAATTAAAATACATAACTGTATCTTAGTTTCTTATATATCCTATTCGAGTACTAACGAGTCGAGCAGGACTACATCTGATACTAAATAACATTAACCTCGTCGTTTAAATATAAGATGAATATCCTTCATCTAGTAATTTTATTATCTCGAGCTTGGGATCTCCGTGTTACAATGCATACTGTTAACTACTGAGCAATGGAGCCAGTCACATACAGTAGAGCATCCCTCAAACCGATAAACGGTAATATTTACCCACTAAGGCAAAAGCATCGCAGACGGTCGCAACAGAGTATGGAATCCTCTATTGCTAGAGACTTTGGGCTATAACCAGTAAAGAGACCTACAAACAATAAAGGTTATAAGTAATCAAATACACAGCAGAGAGCTAATTAAGAAGTCCTTAGTAGAGCCGATCTACTCATGCTAAAACAAGATTTGAGTTAGAGGTGCTATCTCATTGTAAAACCTTATTGTTAATCTTACATTGTTTTGAGATAATCACCCGAGGAAATCTTAAGCTACGTTTTACAATACATGGCTGCCCATGTAGGTCATTTCGAGTATTATTCCATTACTAGTAACGCTTTTGCTATCCCACTCTATTTCAATGTTAATAATAGAACATGTCATTCAAGTATTGTTTACGTGGTAAGTGGTTGGATTTGATATAATTATTTCGCTGGAATCTTACGTTAATAGTGATTAATATTATCTTCTACGTTCTGATATATCGACGCATTCATAGTGAAACGATAAGGCTATGGTTGATTCAAATTTAAATGAATTTTACCTACTCTTAACAATCAAAGTATAGACAAATGTTGATATTTTGAATACGTTAAAGTGTTTTGTAGCCTGCGTATAAAAAAGTTTATCCAGACCATTAGCATTATGGTTTATACTTTAGTAACATATTAACATAATTATTAATATAAACTTGTTTATGAGTAAATAAGAAAATATATAGATATGACGAGAGAAAAATACATTTATTTCTGATTCTAGGTGTGCTGGAATAGAAATCTAGAAGAATTAAGCTCACTTTCTACGTATGTAGGTATAAATAATCTTTGTTGATATAACAAAGATTTTTGTTTTTCTCTGAAAAATTATTATTATCAGTAATTTCGTTAGCTAGTGTTCTTAATTCTGGCATAAGGTAATGATTATACATCGTTTCTTGGTGGTAGAAACAGACGTCTAGTTGGTACACATATAGACAGTCTTCAGCAATGAAACAAGGCAAATTATTTTCAATTTAAATTTTGAGTATATGTCTTTTTTTAATAACATTACAATTACGTACTACTTATTATTATTAGATTCGACTACTCTATTAAGAACCATTAGGTATCGGTTGTCCTGGGACTAGGAAAGTAGAGATAATTGTAATTAGTTTCTAAGTACTGATTGTTAATATCTTAACGATATAAATTAAAAAACTTTTTTTTTTTAACACAATTGCCATAATATTAACTGTACTGTTACTAATACCTATAATATCTTTCTGGCGTAGTAGTTTACAGCTTGCTTTGTAACGCGAAGATTCCGGGTTGGATTCCCGTGCTAGTGTCATGGTTTGTGTAGGGTTTTTTGAACCCGCCTGGCTAGCTACCAGCCTCAGTGTCAATCTGCCTCCATAACAGCATGCTGTGTTCCAACAGTCACACATGCGAGGGTCACAAGTATATTGGGCGAATTCGCATCCTTATGTACTGCCTCATTATCACTTAAAATCAGGTGAAGTTGTGGCCACATGTTTGCCCATAACTGATAAAAAAATTATGATTGCCAACCGAATATGGGTCACTGATTTAAAATTTAGATATTGTTACACGTCAGTATGTTTTTTTTTCGAAATTCTAAATAGAACTTCGGCTATTAATGAACACCATGGGTCTAAGTCAATTGGCGTTCATTTTCTATTAATGGTTTATTTAGGACATCTTGCAAATACTTTTTAACGACACAGCAGGTTTTAAGGATTGCAGCTTATTACGTGGTGATATATATTTATTACTATTTATATTACTGTATTAAAACCTTTGACTTACCGTCCAACCTGATGACACTGTCGACCTCTCCGAGTGAGTTTTTCGCGACGCATCTGTAGCGGCCGACATCTGTCCTCTCCATTCCGCGCACCGTAAGTGTCATGCGGCTCTCGAACGAGCTTATCATTGTATTGAGAACTTCATATTTGTTAGACGATATCACCATTTCATCTGATAAAATAAAAATACCATTATTAGTTTCAGAACATATTTTTAAATTAACTATAATGCAGATATAAGACATATTAAGAGTTTATACCTTAACTTGATATTAGATTGTCCCGAGTAATTATTATGACTGCTTTTCAATTTATTTATAATAAGCAATTTTATTAATTGTGACATGATTTTCGATAATATTGCAATGACTTTGTAGACTTGAATTAATTAATTAAACTTTGATTCTACCTTCACGGTCTCTTTGTTTTTGTTAATGCAAGTTATATTGCCCATTGTTATAACGCATAATCTTTCACTCTAAAATCTCGGGCAATCTAGTTTTAAGCATTATTTAGTAGTTTCTTTTGCTTGGTCCATTGGTGTAATGGTAATAACCCTGCCTCTTATAAAAAGAGTCGCGGGTATGAACTCCGCTCAGGATAAACATTCAAATGACATCAATTCATGTTTGTTCTGTGTTTGGTTGTTAATATATATTTCAGTATCTATTTTTAATTTTTATATATACACACCACATTCTGATAACCGGTAAAACTACCGTTTATCTATTTATCTTGAGATCAGAATACAGTATGAAAAACTGACCCAGATATTTAACTTCAAAGTAAGAAGTTTTTTGGACAACATCTATAATGTCAAACGACATTTTGAATTACTCTCACAAAGTAACGAACCATGCTAAATACAATCGAGGCAACAACTTTCATAGCGTCAAGTTCTAAATAAGATATAATTGAAACTCTAATTGAAACAGAAATTTAACGATTCATTACATTGTACGGAAATTTGCGCATAAAGTTGTTAAAACTGATAAAATCTTAGCTAACCTGAAAGCATTTTAGTACATTTTATAAACAAATAGACCATTAAGAGTATTAGTAAGAAAATTATAGTTTAAATTGTTTTGCAAAGAATTTTAAAATGGCCACCATTTCCGTACTGTCCCTGACGATCTAAACAATCCTTCCATCCCGTTATGTCGTTCACCCTCGCAGAGCTTAGTAAGCCCCGGCGTCTGTTGTCCGCAAATGATAAAGTGACTAGCTTTCTTACGAAAATACTGTTGCGTTCTACTACACCTCGCGCTCGTTTTAGTTTCGATTTTCTCTTTTATTAGCTGTATAAAGTGTCCTTTAAAACTGTCTTATAAAATAAATTTTCTAAAGACAAAACAAAAATAACACTAAGGTATCTGTAATGAATTATTAAAATGCTCTGATTTTATTTGTTAACGGACAAAAGCTAGTAGATGTTTCGTTTTTAAATATTCATTGAGTTGTTTAATATTTTGTTATGTAAATTATGCTCCCAAACAGATAGTGAAGTGATAAGTGTTGAATCGTGTTTACAAATGAACACACAATAAAACTTTCAAGGAAAAGCTTCGGCGATTAAAAATGCAACCTTATCAGCTTGTTAGGAACATCAAAAGGAAACGATAACACCAGAAATGTCTAATCTTAATTTCGATCGAGAGTTCTGTTTGTTTACTTCTTCGTACTTTGCTGGCTTTGCGACGAGCGACGGAGATAGCCTTCGAACAAATTTATAAAATCCCTCCCGGGGCTTCTCGTCCCATTTCATTATAACAAGAAATTTGATCACAATTAATGTCCAAAATAACACAATAACACTCTTAATATCGCTCGAGTGAGGCCTGCTTAATTAACACTTACGTGTCAGCCGCCTAACATAGATTGATGACAAACGAAAATGACGTTACATCGCCACCCGGTCCCCTTTCGCGCTGGTTTTCGTTGCGGCTTGTAGAGAAAGCGCTAGTCATTGCCGACAAGTTTTCAAGCAAACAAAGGCTTGATCGACGGCCGCCTGTGGTAACATGAGTCATAGTACTGTCGCACACAAATTGATTCCCTAATGCATTTTATACCTAGCTAAATATTTCATGGTGTTAATATTAATCTACCATACTTTACTATTATACCTTATCTGTTTTTACTTACTATAAAGGTTTTGTGTTATTAAAAGAAAAAAAAAAACATAATACAGCTGTAATGTGTAATTTTTGATCCAAGGATTACTTTGCGGAACTCCATGACTTTATGAAACAAAAAATAAATTTGATAATATCAGCTTTTTTTAATCGCAAATGTTCGATATCGAACTGTCTAACTTATAACATTTGAACATTCCACGTGTAGTGACGAAACGCGTTGAGAAATAATGTTTGTAAAAATGCAAGATAGTGAAAATTTGTACTTATTGTCCGTTTTATGCTGAAACCATAGACCAGAAGAAGTATTTACACTTGACGGAGTTGAGTACACATGCCTTTATAATATTTATAGGTTTTGTATTTTTAAGAAAAAATCAGTAACATTAAATCGTGCAAAAACACTCGAACAAAAGAAATATAAAACATTTTAATTTATCTATTTATTTGAATAATAAAATGTAAAACGTTTAAAAATATGGTTTTACAACTACAAACCCCTAACGATGTCTTGGTCGCATTTGCACTTATAAGTCTTAATCTATATTTCTTAATGATGTTAGGTAATGAACATGTGCCAGGGAATAAAATTTCCCCAACAAGCAAACTTGCTTGCGAATTAAATGTAGTAAAATAGAATGTACTGCACGAAACGTTTTAATTTTTCTCGTATTGATTTACTTATACACAGTAGTACGACAAGTGCGTATTCGCTCGACCATTCTATTGATATTGTTATGTCCTTTCCAGAAGCACGTAAATGCTACAACCGAAGCCCAGTAGACTGCCTCACGTAATGGAATAAGAGGAAACAAAGCTTCTCTATTACTTTGAACTAGATCACAAACTATCTTCATAAAATTACCTTTATTATACAATGTTCTTATATCTATAATACAGCAGTCATTTTTTTTATTAGTAGAAAAAAAATATCTAAAATTTCGTCACATGACAATATGGCTTAGTAGGTGCATTAAGAAATATTGTATATGCTAAATACATCACTAAATTTGCATTATGTGATTTCATAGTACGTGCCATGCGTCGACTAAGTAATTGTTTAAAATGTACTTCAGTATTTATTCGAATAATGATGAACCTATTATTATTCGATCAACGTTGATGATGTTGTGATGGCGGCATCACATAAAACAATGAACAACAGGATGATCATGTAGTCACATTAATAGCAATCATTTTCCATTAAAAATTTTTATCTGTTTAATATTTAAATAATAATAAAAAACATTACATCTGCAACATACTTTATAAAACTACTCGTACTTAGTAAGGGAATCTTAGTGCAACAGACGTATTTGGAAAACGTATACGGTAAAGTAAGATACACTGCCGGCCAAAAGTTTGAGAACACCTTGAAAAAATTACAATATTGAATAAAACTCCAAAAGTTAGTGCTCTA
>DWQX01004000.1:0-16086 GCA_018245475.1 Pharmacophagus antenor
CCTGAAAATCGGCTACCGGTCGATAATATGTTAAGAACGTCTCGCTTGTCTCCACACATACTTGAATAAAATATATATTAAATTAAGGTTCCCTTGCAAAGGCATGTGTCTAGTTATCTATAATTGTATGACATAGAAGTCCGACTATAATGAATAATATACTATCTATAATAAACGAGCTATATGTGAGAGACTCATCCTTTCTTTACAGATCCAAGGACATCCGCGTCTACAATTGCAGTACAAACGAGAATCCAACTACTTGGGGCGAGTTCGAGAAGTGCCTGCGCCGGAACGTCCGCGAGTATCCGCTTGATAAAGTCGTGTGGTATCCTTCTGGCGCCGGAGTGGAAAATAGGTAAGATGAGATACTGATTTTTTTTAATCATTACGTCAATTTGTTATAGAAACTGTTGCGCCAGAGCTCATAAACACGACATAGTCGATGAAAATTTTTAATCGTGCACTTTTCATGCTGTATTTACTATTTTTTTGGCTGAATAGTTATAGAAGTATCTAGATTTTTTTTAAACAACGAGTGCCCTCGCACATCTGCCTTTGCAGGTACGAGGGGAGCTTATGTTGGGCTTGCACCGATTAAAATCCCCTACGATCATCAATAATTAATATTGTTATTAACTTATTAATAGGTACGCTCAGAAGGTCTTAGAGTTTGTTCTCCAAACGATGCCATTACATGCCGCCGAGTACATACTACGCATTTTTGGAATAAAGCCACAGTAAGTAAAATTTCACGAACAACTCGAATTTACCGCTACTGACATATTAACCTATACATAATGTATGGAAGGAACGTCCTTAAAGTAATATTAATTTAAATGTTTATTAAAAAAAATTTTTTGAAACAACTCTTAATAGTATTTAACAATAATATCCGTGTGTTTTTTATTATAATTATTTATATTTTCTTAATTATAACAATCTATTATAGAAATACTTGTGTAATGGTTATGTAAATTATTTTAAAATTTTTGATTTTTTATAAGCAAAGTGCTAACACTTGTCTCCTATTCAACCCGATGGTAAGTGACAAGGCCGCATGTTTCGCTGCCGGAACACAGAAATACCGTTATGGAGGTAGGTTGATATTGAGATCAAATATCCCAACCACCATTCAAACTACACTACTCACGTGGCTCGAATCGAACTCTGGGCCTCCAAGTTACAAGACGAGCTGTAAAACACTGCGTGACGGAGACATATAAAATAAGAATAGCTGGTCAATAAAGAAATATTTATTTAATTTTTAGGTTGAGCCTGATTACAGCGTGCCAGAAGATGCATGCGATGAATGAAGTCCTTGCATTCTTCGCTTTGCGCGAGTGGCGCTTCCACAATGACAACGTGAAAAGCCTGCGCGCGCGTATGTCCGTCGCAGACCGTGCCATCTACAATTTAGATCCGAACACTATTGTGTTAGTATTGATCTTTTTTTTTTAATAAAACAGAATATACGTTATAAAATATTTCATATCACAGGTTTAAATTAAATTTTATGAACATGATTCATATTGTGTAAATTCAAATTACCATAATACAAAAAAAGGTTTTATTATTCAGCAGAATTAAACTTGTAAAGAAGACAGTTTATAATAAATCTGCAAAATGTTGGAAATAATTTATTGTTATATTTTATGATTTATTATAGCATAATTCCACAACTGAAACATAACGTGTGACAATTTACTTCAATTTGTGTTTACATTCATAATTTTTCTCTACTTATACAGATGGGAAGACCTCTACAAAAACTTCGTTAAGGGAACAAGGAAATATATTTTCAAAGAAAAGGACCAAGATGTCGACGAGGCAAGACGACATATGCGCAAGTAAATATCATACTCTAGATAAGCTGTCACATCTGATGACAACACTGTACCGCCCATAATCCCATACAAATAACTAGCATTTTTAGCCTTTATATAGGCAAAGAAGCATAAACAAAACAATTAGATTATTTTATTTTTATATTGGGAGAAAAATTTCGAGATATATTCCGCTTTCTGGAGGAAAGTCGACGTAATAAGGAATTTCTAAATTAATTCGTACTAAGACTACTGTAGTCGCCCCAAGCGGAGTTGACTATTGGTAACTCATTAATGCTACCAAAAACTATGAAACTTCTGTCTGAGATCAACTCAATCCCCCTTATATAATTATAATTACGTTAGATAACGAATTACGATCGTCATTTCGAAATATAAATACGACTTGATCCTAAAAAATTCGTTTATTAATATTTTTTTATGTATACAGTCCACCTCTTGACCACAAACCCACTTGATAGTAAGCGGAGACCACATCTATTATTAATCGCATTAATCTAGAAGTCTATTCACTCTTAAATACCTCCATGTCATACCTAGACAGAAACCTTTCCGCCGACAGGCTATTCCAATCCTTGGCTGTATTAAATTTTATCATTTTTATTCTTAAATTGTATATAATAGAATAAACATTTTTTCACATAACTAACGTTAATTTCAAGCCTAATTTTTCTATTCTTATTTTCAGAATGTATTACCTTCATCAAGGAGCGGTAATATTCACAATTCTACTGGTCTTTAGACTCGTAATGCAAAATAGGTACATGCGTGACTTTATCCATGGCATGCTGAGGCTACTAATGTACATAGTTAGTAGTACATATTCTCGAGTTACTGCTCACGTATAGAATATTATAAAAGCAAAAAAACAGCATAATTAAACCAGAGATAATTATTGTTCAGTGTACTGTACAAAAGTGATGTAGTTATAGCTTACAATATCGTCTATTTAACGGTCAAGGTATTTGTTTTTTCAATTCACAATTCTTCACATTCCGACAATGATGATGAAGTAATATCAATTTTCTGATCAGAAGGTTCCTTAATATTATTTTTTACTGATAAATAAGGCTTCCATTGAAATAAATATATGTATAGTCCTAGTTAAGAAAATTGAAAAGTCAATTTTAAAATTGCAGTGAAAATAGGCAACGCCAGTAGTTGTATAAATTAGCGAGTATTCAATTTGATAAATTTTTCGTTGAATTAATTGTAATATTACACATTTTCATTTATACTTCATGACCAATAGTTGTTTTAAGTTTACTGTTTTGTATGACATAAATTTATATAATACAATTACGATTACTATCTTGTATATAACGATTAAATAGTTATAATATTTTTGTTCGAACGTCTTATCCAAATAAATAATTGAAAGTAATTTTTTATGGTAAGTAAATTTATTATATTTAACATTTATTCTTTTTTATGTTGATGTGAGATGGCAATAAAATAAATATCTAATTATAAGCATTAATTTCGTAGCAGTAAAATACATCTATTTTCTATTTTTTAAAAACTGATAATTATATAAATGAATTGTTTATGGTGTGAGCTTATAACAAATTGTATAGTTTATCTAATAAATTATTTTTATTAAGGTGGAAATAAATAAGTATGAAACGAAAAAATTGTTTGATTAAGAATTCCTAATTGGTTTTTAAAAGAAAGAGTTTGGATATTTTTAATTTATTCATAAATTCTTTGAATGAAAATGATTATAAGCCGGCAGCACACGACCGATCAATGTAAAGATCCTTGGTGAAGACCCTACAATGATGACTATGCAATATAGTAAATTTCTTTTTCTCCATTTCAAAAAAGCGGATAAACTATTTGTATATAGTGATGCGATTTTACTAAAATTAAAAATAAAGAAATCCGGAGATATGGAGTAATACAAGTAATTTCGCAATGTGCACCTTAAGATTTAGTTGTTACAAATTAAAACGATAATTATATTAACATTTTTTGTCAAATAGGTATTATTTACATGATAATTTTTTATTTAAAAATATTTGGTTGATTATTTAGATGATTAAAGAATTACTTATTATTTTGTATAGTTTAATACATGGCAAAAAGTTGTTAATTGGACTATCGTATAAATGATAAACGTCATTTTTGTTTCTTCAATGTCATAAGAAATGTCAAAATTAGAATCTTAAGCGGGGAGTATGTGCATGGGTTTCGGTGAGATTTAATTCACAAGAAAAAATGTTTGATAAAGTTTTCCAGCGTGCGTTGAAATTTCGTCTGAAAAAGACGTATCCGACAAATATCTACGACTTAACACGCGGGGCAGCTATTGCTGTCCGGCGACCGTATAGTGATGAAGTGCATCGGGCTCAAGCTCAAAGCGTCGCGGCACCGGGGCCTACGATCTTTGATAAAATAATATCAAAAGAAATTAAAGCGGACATAATCTATGAGGATGAACTTTGCCTCGCCTTTAATGATATTAGCCCGCAAGCGCCGGTGCATTTTTTGGTGATACCAAAGCGACGTATTCCTCGACTCCAGGATGCTGTGGATACAGATAAAGAGGTTTGTGTTTAAATTACCTAACTTTAGGTTACTTTAATGAATGAATAAAGTTTTGGTTTCTACTGTCAAGGAAGGTTGTCAATTGGTGGCAAAGATTTTGGACAATTACTTTAATTAGATATTATCTAAGAATTGCTACTAGCATTAACAATATGTTATTGATCCTGTATTGTTGGTGAACAGTGAGTTTAAAAAGAAAGTCTTTTACAAATAATCTATTAAAACATAGAAAAATTTAAGGTCACCTAGTTGTATAGAATTAAAACAAACACATATTTGACATTTTAATTGTTAACACTTAAAATGTGGGGGAATGGCCAGGTGAGTGACACACACACACATATATATATATATATTTCTTAAACAATAAAAAAGGTCATAAACTTATCTTAAAACATAAGTGTCAACTCAAATCATAATTGCCACTATCCACCTCTTAATATTATTAGATCTTCAACCAATTGAATCAAAAACATATTGACAGCATTTTTGGAAAATATATAAGCAATTAAATTGAGATTAATGTAAATAAAAAAAGATCATCAAAAAGCATTTTATACTATGTATAGTCATACTAGTAATGTTTTAATTATTCCTTATCATAAAAGAATACTGTATAAACAATAGTGTTATCAGTGGCAAGCTTAATTTTATCACTTTGTGATTACATGCAATGGGGTAAAATATGTGTGACAAACTATAGGCATCTCAGATAATTTGTATAAATAGTTGATGTAGTTTTTGAACTTAACATTACAAGAATATCATCTTTAAAGAGAACTATACTTATAGCAAATATTTCTTGCTTCTGTTTTCTATTCTTTTTGCTCTTGCACCATTAGAGATAGTCATAATTTCAATTCACACTTTAATTGACCCATTTGTAATGATTTTCAGGAAGAAATGATCTATTCACTCGCCACACAGCTTTAATTGCTTGTCTTTGGATACATTTATTGGTATTTTTTTCTAAATTCAATTGATGCTATCACTTTTACTTTTACGCTAACACTTCAATTTTAGTCTTATTGACAACTTTTACATTTTTATCGGACTCAGGGATTATCAAATATACAATCAATTTGCTTAATTGCTATAAACATGTTTTGTAAAAATTGTTTTATACTAATATAATTTCTTTTTATAACAGGCATTGATGTTTAAAAAACATGAACAAACATTATTGTGTTTAAAGAAAGAGTGGTGTGTCTAGTCAAATTGTAGGACTTATGAGACATGTTGAGATGCACAATGTGACAGTATTTGTACTAATTGCATACTGTCACATTGTGTATGTATTATAAGAATTACATGTGTATGTTGTATCATTTCTATCTGGTGAACATCCCATTAATGGCACAGCTTTGTTAACTTACTTTTTTAGAATGTAAGTTTGCTTTTACGATTGCATGATGCACAAAAACAAAATCAATATCGGCATAACAGTCTGTGACATCATAATTTATTTTTTTTAACCTTTTCCCCCATTTCTAATATTCATTAATATAAAATACAAGGAAATGGACAATGCTCAGAACAATTTATGAAATTTATTTAAAATATGTTACATATATTTTTAAACAATTTTAGATGTGTATATGCTATAATTACATGTAGACTTAGAGTAAACGCTATGCTAGATTCAGATAAGGTGCAATTATGTCTGAATGATTCAGCCATCAGGAATGCTGGTCGACAAACTGATAACTGGCTTGATAATTTCATTGCAATGTACAGTCATGAGAACAAATGCTGAATGTAGTTGTAGCAGCTCTTGTTTTTTTTTTTAATTAAATTGAGGTAACAAGATTAAGCTATTGATTTTAAGTGCTCCACAAGAATAAATGCAGATATTTTTTTACTGAACTTATTTGCAAAATCTTCCGCTTCATTAGTATTAAAAAATCTGTTGTTGCTATAGTACACCCTGTCCTCTAAGTAAATGACAATCCATCAGTACTGCATTACAAAGTTGTTAAATGTTCATGTACAAACCACTTATCAAATCACGTTTAATATTTTATCAAAATTAATGTTCGAAATTAGATATTAAAGCATCGTCCATAATATTGTCGATAATGTGTAAAACAGTTTTGAAAATCCTACTTAAAAAAAAACTGAATATAGTTAAAATGCCGTATGTCGAAAAAAACTATCCAACTAACAATAACCATTTATAAAAAGTTTTGCATTGTGATTGTACTTTATATATACAACGAAAATGTATGGAAGATTTTTTATGATAATGTAATGACGAACAGGATCCCCAGAAATGAATATATTTAACCAGTTAAATGTGCTTGACGACTCATTTCGTCATTGATAAAATAATACATTCCACGAAAATGACACACATCTCAACAGTTTTGATACTATTAAACAGGATTACATAAGTGACATTAGTATAGATTTCACGACGATGACATTTGGCCGTAAAAAAATTAATTTGTATGATTGCTATGAAAAAATAAAAAAGTTGAATAAGTTATCGCGACACAGTTGTTAATGTATTTTTTTTACATTTTATTGCTGTCAATATATGTGACACACGGAACGTATACTAATTCGCATGCGACTGTACTTTAAATCGCATTCTTCGATAAAGCAACTCGTTTTTCCTAATCAACACCTTGTTATAATCACGGTACAGTTCTTTTTTTAATAAATCTGCGTTCATATATAATTAACCACAGCAAACAATCACGTGTTAATGTGTTTTTTTTTATGATACACGCGGAGGGGCCTGCGCCTGCGGCTTTTTATGACAATTTTTTCAATTTCATTTTGAATTGCTTTAAAGCAATATCTTTTAAAAACATTTTCCAAGGTTTTGACTGTAAAACTATTAAATAATCAAATTGAGTACTTATATCTTCTGAACAATTACCATTTCTTTTATTATTTTACAATTTCAGAATATTCAGTTTGCTGTAAGTTATAAAATTTTGTGTTTTGAAAATACGGACCTAGTGAAATATGAGTAGGACTTCAGTCGCACACTGTCAGATTAATGTCACTTAGCAATTAGCGAATAAGGTGCTTATATCAGCTTGCATATAGTTAAACAAAAATTCATAGAGAAAAACCTAGCTTTTTAAAATTATGTGGGAATTGCTCAGGGTGAGTAAATAAGCTTCTTAAAATGTAATTCTTTTATTAAATTAAGCCGACTTCATGTCTTCAATCGTCTTTCATGACATTTACCCTGAGCTACCCCGGACGCTCTCCCAAAGATATGTACACATTTATTATAATGTATTAATGCAGTGTTGTTTACGTAATGATGTATTGCATAGCTCTTATCCAATCTGTCATGACGTCTTACAAATGTTTATTATACAAACTATTTACGACACTAGGCGTCGAAACTACTACCGTGCCGTAATGCCGCAGTAAATGGGTCGATTCGTGGATTAAGCAAGTGGTGAAGTTTGAACGGTGGTAGAGTTAATTCAGGGATCCCCAAACTGTTTTGGACAAGTGACCCCGTTTCCAAAATGAACTGTTACCTCAGACCCTCATGACCAAATTACCTGCTTTGAAGATAAAAAAACCCTTTATTCATAATCGCTAACTTAAAACAGCTGCTACTGAGTGCTATTTTTCATTCTGACTTAGGTCAATAGAATCAGACTTAGGTCGATATCTACACCTCAGGGTACAATGGATACAATCACTTTGGGAATCCCCGAGTTAAAGTGAACGCGCCTGACTAGCTATCGTCCTCTTGTGTTATTCTACCGCCGTAACCTCATTCTGGCTGTTAACATTTAGCATGGGGGCAACATATTTCTACAGTTTTTGGAGTCTCGCTAGAGCGCGGCTCACGTAATAATACGTATTTAGTACATTTGTGCTGGATGGCGGAGTATCCACTACGTATGTGACATTGTGTGTTATTTACGTTGCTAGGCAACGCTCTGTATTTTTTTCTTCTCAAAGTTTTGACTGCCGAGTTACTCAATTTTTTCTGTCATTTCCTCCTCATTCATTTCGTTACGTTGTGTTTTGAGAATTTGAAGCTTGGTTTTTTATTATAGGTTGCAAAATTGATAAAATGAGCCATTGTGACAAAAATGTGTGAACATATGGGAACCGGTGTATTTTGTTCGAGCACGCTTCATTCGATCTCATCTTTGGCTTAATATTCATTGTGGAAACGTTCCCTGCCACAGTGATTTTTGAATATTTTTCGTTTACGGTCATGTATAACGCATTTAGAAGACAACTTGTCCAATTTTCATTCTGTAATTAACATTTTAACTAAATTTTGATAAGGACTGTGTTGTAATTAATTATTTTAAGCTAAAAGTAGTTATTGTTGTAAACACTTCGTGAAAACTTTTTCAAAAGAAACGTTGAAGTTTCATATTTTAATAAAAAAATTAAATACCAAGTGTGAGTTTGAAGTTTGATTTTGCACCTGTTCATTCCTGTACATTTTTTTGGTCAAAGGTCAATTTATATTAAATTTAGAAAATATTTTGTCATATTATTTTATGAATTATGTTTCACTTGGACACTAGGACCCCGAGGCATCTATATAAACCTAACTAAAAACATTGTCTGATAGAACATTTACAGGTACAAATAGTATTCCAGGAGCCTGGAAAGGTTTAAATAGGAAAGAATTATTTACCTTAAACGCATTTCAATGATATCTTCAGATCCTGGGCCACCTGATGCTGGTCGCGCGTTCGCTGGGTGCCGCGCGAGCGCCCGCCGGGTGGCGTCTGGTCGTCAACAACGGAAGGCACGGCGCCCAGTCGGTCTACCATCTCCACCTGCACGTTATGGGCGGCCGGCAGATGGGTTGGCCGCCGGGCTAATAGCACCAATCTTCTTACAATCCTTCGACTGCTACAAATACATACGAGCGCCCAGTTAAAACTATCAGAGGACTGTGCAGTCTGATGGCTCATCTAACGAAAACATCGTCGGAACGTTTCATCTTTTGCGAAAACACTAATCATATGCGTCAGTTTAGTCAGCAGTCAAAGGGTTAATAAGGAGTGTGATACAGCCCCATTGTATTCCTCATTCAAAATGTGCCTTAAAATTTTCGTAAGAAACTATATACTTACATTCCCCTTCTTTCGATATCTTTTTTCCGGCGTCTATTTAAACTTGGTTTCAAAGTACCAAATAATAGAGAGAACTCACGGATCACCGGATCCGTGGGCCAGTTTCGATGAAGCTGTAATAGTCGTTAATTAGACTAACAGCGCAAACTTCACCGAATCTAGCAACAGCAGCAGCACAAATAATAGATAACATTTTATTATTTACATTAGTTTTACGCTACACATGCGTTCACAAATGTAAAGGAAAATCATTAAATTCCACCTTTAAATTGTACCTTAAAATTATATGTATCAGATAGATTTTTTTTTCACAAGAATTTTATAGAATGGAGTATTCATGTTTTTGTTTATCTTTCTGTTTCAATTACTCGCTCTGTTATATTGCGTATTCTTTTGGCAATATTTTAAGAGATAATTTAGCAATCTTTGTTAATACATATGAATCTTTGTTGTCTATGCTCAAATAGACTTACCATAAGTTTAAAAAATTACGCTCAAAAATATTATAACTAAAGAATAAATTGTGTCATAGATAATGCCAATAATTAGGTAGGTAGGTCGTGCAATAATTTGGCCAAATTAATTATAGCGTAGTCTTTTAAGAAATTAATTAAAATTTCCTCATGTTAATATTTGGAATGCCACAGTTTGAAGGCCACTGTAGTTAATGCCCTATCGGAAAAGTTGTTGAATTAGTTTTATAAATAATTGTTAAATACAATAACCTCATTTATCAGGTTCCTATTACACTGCCAGATGGTATATCCGTATCTGCTTCGTGGATTCAGCTGAGTATCTGAGGGTCGTATGTCATAAATTTCGAATCTCAAAGTAAATATCTCTCATATAGTCCATATGTTTTTTATTTGATAAATATAGTCAAAAATCTAGTCAGTTCAAAAGTTTCACAAAATCTGTAATAATTTTTTATTGTTCACAAATTAAGTTGGTGTTTGCATTAGAATAGTAGAGTATCATGTCAATATTTGTTCAGAATACTGAATTGTAACTAAATGACATTTTACCTCGACAGACACGTTCAAAATTTATAATTTCGCCCATTGAAATTTCGGTAAAAACGAACTGCATCGTGCTTCTCAAACTGTGGTATTTAAAATCATTTATTTGTTCGTGAATTTTAGTTTAGAAACGTGTATTCAATTTTATATTTCAAGTAATTATCAATGGGCTAAATGTGCACTGTAAAAAGAAAGGCGTTTCTGTTTTTTTTTTATTCCACAGATTATTTCGAGTAATTTTATTGAACATTTTTGTGATTGTTAATTATTACAGTGAAAGTGAATCATAATAAATTCTATTAATAACTTTAAATGTTTTACATGTTACAACTTCACAACCAAATTTATTTATTACAAGTTTTTCTTTTTATCGGTGTATATATAGCTTATACTATAATGTAACGTAGTTGGGGTTATGGGAGGAAATTGAGCTCATCCCCTTGTTTCTTACGAAACTTGAAGGAGCGAACGCGATTTCGTCAACAAGTTGTTAAGAATTTAGTGACTTATTAAATTCTGTAACAAAAGTAATAAAATATTTCGTTGTACTGGCAACACTGACCTTTTATTTCTTCACATCGTCCTAAACTGTTCAATGGATATTGAATCTGTAACGCACCCACATTACAAGCAAAGCCTATTGTAGTGCATTTCAAATATGTCTTCTTTCTTAGGATACATTATTAGCTTAAATGATATACTTTTAGACAACATTTGAATGCTAACATATGCCATAGCTAAAAAAAAATTATATCAAATAAATATTGGAACAATAATCACTATTCGAAATAAGTTTTGATTAAAGGCTGTTAAGGTTTTTTTTAAGACTATTTTTAAAATATTATCATTATCCACATTAAGATCGATTTCTAGTATGTGAGACATAAAATAAAATAGGTCATATTTCTATGTAAGTGTGTTGCCTTTTTTATGACTGATTAAATATATGTATAAATTGCTTTAAAAATATTAGTACATCTTCCCCCATAGTCGATGTTTAAAATGAAATACATAAAAGCCAATCCTGAGCTTACATCGCATTCGATGGAAAAATAGTGTAAATAGTAATAACATTTTTATATATATAATAAGCAAGTACATGCTATTGTATTTATTTATTCTTCAATCTCCTGCAACAAAAGGTGATATGGAGGTAATTACCGATGCAATAAAAATCATTATGGTCACGTCGTAAAGCGTTTATAATATACTTTTAATTATGATTTTGATGAGTCTTTGTTTTATAATCACTATTGATTTGATGGAATGTTTATAACCACTCAATGCACAAAATAATGGTTGAGCATTCAATTAAAGTTCCAAGACATGAAGCGCAGCTAACATTTGACAAAAATGTCCATAGAAGATAGCTGCGTTAAAATTATCCTACGACAACAAAACATGATGCAATCGCTCAAAAACAATTGACAAGTTGATTTTTTTTTAAACTTCAACAACTATAGATACACGAGTTTCGTGTTATATACCTGTAACAATCTGAATACCGAAAAGATCATAGAGTTTCTTGTCAGTACTCCGTAGCGGCCGCGTTGAGAACTGACAAACAATTATTGGACTAAACGTGAATGTTCAAAGTTGTTCTATTTGATATAAAAAGTCCGAGTTTATATAGTACGTAATATAAAAACTATTTATCCAATATTTAACATTTATTTCTGCAAACCTAGTACGTTTTTAAAATACCTAGTATTAATACTCAATCTTTTTATAGGTGACACAAAAATGTAATAGTGAAGCGCTCCGCAAACAAAAAGTATTTACGGAATTGTATGTTAGGTTTACGCGAAATTTCGTTTAATGAAACTGCTGTAAACGAATTCATGGCTTACATTTTAACATATTTATATATTATCACGGTTTTCTATTGAAAATAAAGTAACATCTTAATGGGCCCACCGAAATCGTCTGGAGATCTGCAGGTTGTGTTTAGATGACCTAGTACATTGCGATATTGTTGAGCGAGCTAAATTGATGTTTTATGGACAATATACGGATGTAGGATGTAGTATTATAGGCACACTACCGGCGTGGCTGGTATAGCGCAGGGCGGCGCCGGCGGGAGGACGGCGGCCAATAGCGGAGCGGCTGCAGCCAGAGCTGACGTCAATACGGTGGGCAAAGCGGCCTCCAGCAGCGGCGGCAGGGTGGCTGCTAGAGACGCCGAGAGAGTGGACGCCAGGACTGGCGCGAGTGCCGCTAGAGCCGCGGGGGCAGCCGGCGCGGGCGCAGCGGGCAGCACGATGGGCGCGGCCGTGGCAGCGGGGATGACCACCGGGGTCGGCGCCGGCGCCGGCAGGCAGTAAGCGGTCGGCAAGCATTGACCGCTCGCGTGCTGCTTAATCAAACGGAACGGCGACGATACTCTCAACACTACGTTACTGAATTAATACAATGTTGAGGTTTCAAATAAATCACATTCAACGTTTCCTTTGTTATGTATGAGTACAAATAACTGTGTAGGTGGTGATAAAATTATGATGAAGAATTTTTTATTGAAAATGGTTTCATAAAAATTGTTTTTTTTTTAATTCGTTACGTTTCAATTTTTTGCGACAATATTTTTTTTTAGTAATTTTCAATGTCCGTTGAACAGGATTATGATGCAATTTATAATTATTTCTCCGACTTGCATTAGTTTAAAACTTAAACAGTAACTATAGTACAAAACGGTTAACATAATATTTATAAGGCATACCTGCACGAGCGCTGTAAACAAGCAAACGACGACGAGGGCTTGCATGGTCAATGTCGTAGGTTAGAGATGACCAACCGTTACCCTGATAACTACCCTTTATAACCATTCGTGGCCGACTTACAACACTTACCAGCTCTATGTGTAGAAATCCAACGTAATCATAGAAAACAAAAACAATAAGTTACGTAACGAAATGAATAAATTGAGCATTATATTTATTATGAAATGTATACAAACACATGTATGAGTGATACTTTCGAAATCGTTGGAAGTCGATAATGGAAATTTTAATATTACGGAACCATGATATACCGGTATAGGAAAATAGTAAGTTCAAATAGTACATCTATTTTCTCATTAGAATCACGTATGTTAACACATTGTTGACCGGCAATTATTCTGAAGATTTTATCTCGTCTCACCGACTTTAATTCTATAATCTCTAATATAACATTTTTTCCCATTTTAATTACAAAAAAGGAGACATGAGTTATACGAATGCTTGAAATATACTGAACAGAAATTGCACTATATCGTTGCCGATGGAGAAAAGAGCGGAGAAACGAAAGTATGCATCGCGAATTAACTCATGACCGGTCAATAGTGCTAAAATACATAGGGGCTTGCATGTTAGTGCCAAATGTTAGAATAAACAAGTAAATAATATAATCCGACTCTCACAATTATGACTGCCGGAACCAACGAAAAGAGCGGGAGCTAAGCCAGGCGAGTTCGTAAAACACTAATACTATCCAAACTTCTTCCCACCCGTGACCCGGGAATCTAATCAGGGACTTCCGCGATAAACCATAGCGTCATTCAAAGATAATGATTGAGCATTCGATTAAAGTTCGAAAACATGAAGCGCAGTTAAACATTTGACAAAAATGGCGACAAAAGGCGGCAGCGTTAAAGCTCTACCCTACGACAACAAGACTATGATATAATCGCTCAAAGACAATTGACAAGTTGGTTTTTTTTTAAACTTTAACAACTTACCAAGTGTCTCTTGCTGTGTTACGGCAAACAGGAGACTAACCAGTGCCACTTGTCCCGCCCGGGCTCGCTTAATAAACGGTATGGGCTCCCATATTCAACACCCACGAATTTGAAAACCCTTTTAGTCTCTTTTTACATAACCAAGAATAATCTTTGTCCTCTTAACTAATGAGACACATGTGTTTTCTTGAAGTTTATCTAAAAAAAAAGTCAAAAAGCTTTGACCAAGTGTTTTATAAAACAATTACTTTAAGCTTAAAATATTTATATACGACTTTAATGCGCATCGAAATTTACTTAAATTGTTATTCGCCGATTCAAGGGATTGTCAAATTGTCTTGTATATGCACCTCACAAAATTGCAAGGGGCAAAATATTCTGGCAGTTGAGGTGTTAACAGCACTGAACTGCAGTACTAGTTTTAAAGGTAATTTAACATGTATGAAAATGAAACACGAACCAACGGCATCCGTACAATATTTATTAAAACAAATATATCATTGATAATTATTCAGACGAGGCGGGGCGGCGGCACTCCGCGCGCCCTATCCTACTACTACATTTAAACTAGCCTATTAATTTACAACAATTCCATACTCCATGTTTACACCACGCGACAGTAGTTAGTTCCGTACGAGTTTGCGTGATACAAAATTATAATTAGCAAAATATATCTGATTGGAACAATCACGAATAAATATAACATTCCATTGAGATTGCGCGGCGGGAAGCCGACGGCTAGCTATATGTCGTTTTACTTCATTACGATTACAAAGTCTATACAATGTCGTTTGCGTCCGATTGCACAATTCCGCACGTCCGTCAATACGTGACGCACGGCTTCGAGGGGAGAGCGGGGAGTGGAGACGGGGCGGGAGGGATTGGCGCATAAAAATTACATTATAAAATATAACAATCGATTATTGCATAATTTAAACATCCTAATAATTCGCTCTTCGATCAACATTAGTACTAGATGTCTGATGTGCGTCCCTAGAACAGTTCAAGATATATATTATCGCAAATCTATAAATCGGATATGGAACAATAATATCATTCCAAGCATAACACAAAAAAAAATTGAAGAATAACACTAGTTTTTATCGACGACGAGCCAACGCACGACCACAATTTCACTTTACGTTAAATAAAAATGGGGTTGTTAATAGAAAAGCTTGCTAGCCCAGATTACTCTGCCTCTGATATGTATGACTGCCGGACTACTGGTAGGACGACAGATTTATATTGATTTTGGTAACTAGCCAAGCGGCTTACTTACCAAGTACCTTACCATCAGCCAAAAACTATATATGTGACTCAATAACTAGAAACTTATTACAAGGCAAGCTGTTAACTATTATGGAAGTAGTCAAAATTGAATATCAACACACACATTACTTTAAAATATAATGTTTATATTATTATACCAGATCGATGTCGATTTACAGGAGGTCCACGTTAACGGAATAAAAATGGAGGTCCACGAGGTGTAAACACGCGATAGTAATCAATTTGCAATAATTTAATATTAGGTGAGTTCTACACAAAACAAAAAAAAAAAATGCCATGTGGTCGACACAACGTAAAAAAGTTTGAAACCACTGGTTTAGAAATTTGTCACGTATAAGTATCCACAGGCGGCCCAACGCTTGTCGAGGGGTCGTCACTGTTTCGTTATTACCCACCAAAGTTCAATACTTTGGGCAACAAGTAACTATACTCTAGCTTAGCTCCAGGAAGCTAGACAAGTCACCGCAATCTCCTTATACTATCTAAGAAATGAAGTTATTTCAAAACTACGTCTTGTGAAAATTGGTGCTCGCCATTTGTTTATTGTATATAAAAATAATATAATAATTAAATATAAAAAT
>DWQX01004001.1:0-16080 GCA_018245475.1 Pharmacophagus antenor
CCACACACGCCCCCCCCGCCCCCGGGGGGGGGGGGTACGGTGCAGCAATGCATTTTCCCCGCGCAAACAAAAAAAAAGTTCACTATTACAAAACATACAAAATTAAGTTGTGAAAGTACCAAATGTACACTTTATTTATTACTGTTATCAATTAATATTAAAATGGAAGAAGGGCAAAAACCTAGTACGAGTACATCATCCTTTGCGGGGAAATCCTAAGCGGTTATCTCCTAATCGATAAATCCACCCTCTTTTATAAAAGGCAAAAACCGTAGGAAATGACCTACTATTTTAAATATATCAATCGATTTCGTCTTACATCGCTATACAAAATGATTACATAAAGTACTGTAATAAATGGCATTATTATCTTTACCGATTTTCAGCATTTAAATAGAGCTTATTTAAAATTGAGTTGTTAAATAATAAAAACCAGTTTAGAACATTGATAATGCGATGTGATTAAGATTTACTAAAAAATGTTTTAAAGACATTATATGTATATAGTAAATAAGTTTAAATTTTACGATCCTCCATAAGTCCTCCTCAATAAAAAAATTATATACCTAAGTACAAGAAATGGATCGTAGAATTCTAATAAAATAGAATCTAACTTATGCTTTGACCATAAAAATCTTGCAAATAATGTATTTAAAATATACATATAATAAAATAAGCATTTTATTAGTACGTATTTAACTATTACATAAGTAGGTATTTACATAAGGGCACTCAACGTTAAATTTATGGTAAATATACCTGTCTATGAGTTGTTGCCGCCCATAGGCATTACATTTATTTAAAACGCGTGTCACATATTGCTGGATTACCTGCGTATCTAATACGAGTAGATAGCTCATCTAATAACACAACAATCCATGCACTTTATTGCAAAGTATTAATGTGCATTGTAATTTTATCGCGTAGTTTATTCCTTGTTTTCCCGTACTCGTAGAGATAAATGTTACTTTATCTCTACGTTACCTTAAATTACGTGACAGACAGTCAAGTCGGTAAAAGGATGAGTAAAACAAAAACTGTCGCGATATTTTGTAATCGCGTACCTATAAAAAAATTCTTGTAAGTCGGGCTTTATCTAAACTGTCACATAGTTCAATAAAGAAATTTGTATATGCAGTGCCACTTCGTAACTATCATTCGTTTCTGATTCATGAAAACCTTGGCCCGGCGGTTTCCTTTGTGGTACTTCAAGTCTTTTATGTAGCCGGGGTTTAATAAAATATCTGCTTCATGTGAGACAATGCACTCTGTACACATGAAATTAAAACAGATCTTCTAAGCTTGGGTTAGCCTTCAGTGTAATAATAAAAAACAATATGTGCATCTAATGTTATTATATAAGAAAAACGTACTTATGTTTAGTTTTATTTTTTAATCAAATCATTTTATGAGTATTTCGAATACCAGAAAAGCAATTATACTTGACTATTGCTTTAATTAAAATAACACTGCAGCAACTTTTCAATTCAAATTTCTTCCGCATTATGAATTTATAAAAATACCTTCGATGAAATAATGAACATGATAAATCACAAGCTTTTTTCACTTAACCGCAATATAAACCGGTTCGACTATTAGTTGATCATAACAATGACTAACCAAACGGTGGAAGATTACTAGTAATAATTGTCTGGTTTCATTTTGTTATATATTATAATGTTTATATTAGGTTGATTTTGTCCATCGGATTCAAAGCCAATATTAGTGAATAGATGAGTTCAGTCAGTATGTAATTTTCTATTTTTTTTTGTTACAGACGGAAAGTGAAACATCATGCGAAGAAGCAGCACGATTGACAGCAGAGGGCGCTGGCGACGCTGATGACGACGAGGCCTATGACTACGGAGCCCTGCCTCCGCCACCCGACGGTGGCTATGGATGGGTTGTCGTCTTTGCTTCGTTTATGTGCAACCTGGTTGTAGACGGCATCGCTTACACCTTCGGTATATTTCTGCCCGAGTTGGTTACTTATTTCGGCGAGGGTAAAGGAACGGTTGCCTGGGTGGGTAGTTTGCTGTCAGGAGTCTATTTGGCTGCAGGTAATTTTTTCTATAATATCTATACATAATATCTAAATTGTGTATTTTATTTCGTATTCAGGGGTCGCCTGTAGGGCAAGTCTGGGCTCTTGAATATTTATTCACATAAAAAATATTAATACGTTACGTGATTTTTCCATTATTTTAACTTTATGGTCGTGCTTAGACTACATACAAAGTAGTTTTTTTTAATTTTAGTGCACTATATTGCTCAAATGCAGTATGCTAAGCTTTCGGGCTTGTATAGGAGTAGCGCCACTGTTCGTATTTTAAAATATTCTTTTCTTTATAATCTCATGTAAATGTATCTTTAATTTTATCTTTGTTCATTAATCCTTATCGACTAAATTTTTTATAATTGGAATGTGATATTATTATTACAAATAATTCCAATATAATTTAGTTTATTTTGTTAGTATATGCTGTAAGTTTGCTAATTTCAATTACCTTAAGAATTCATATTTCTTTTTAATTCGATCAACCATTATTTATATTAGTTCGTTTTCAAATATTGTCGAAACCATAACAATGTAATATAGGGTATATTTATTCAAATCTGCTGATGAAATCATATTAATATGTATAATCATTTTTACTTGTTACTAACATACGCTATATAGTTGTTCTTGACGTCAACTAGTCTTTTGTACAAAATTATTACCTTCGTTTGGCAGCGTTTTGCTATTTGCGAAATGTACCCGAAATCTATGCTCTTTCAAGTAATGCCTAAACAGATAATGAAACACAAAAAATATGCTTTACGTGTAATATTTGTTTTTTTTTTGTAAAAAAAATTGTTTAAGAAAAGAAACGTAGGTTTTTAGCGTGAGTGGGTAAAGTGAATAATACTCAAACCGAATTTGTTTCTCAGCTCGTATAAAAGCCTTTATAGGACAATTGCAACATACTGACAGCCGTAACGCTTCGCATATGTATTTTTGGAAGGTTTACGTATGCATAAATTCTACATAAATGGTATGATAATATTATAATGTTAAGAATTTCGTTTAAATGAGTAGTTTTTCAATACAAATATACCTCAAACTTCATCGATCAACAATATGAATACACGTTACAGGTTGCATTTTACCTAATTTTGACACCTGTAGTGTAGCTATATTTAAATTTTTATTTTTAACTTTTTGTTTCATATAAATTAATTTCTTACCCATATCCTTATTTCACACTTTTTTCAGTAGTCAACGCAATTAATATTACTAATGAGGTCTATCTGTTTGGAGATTCATGCAATGTAAATAATTTTGCTTATTTCACATTTAATATTGTAATAATTATTTCAAGTTTATTAGCATCCTTTATTTTTCAGTAATAAAAATTATCATTTATATATTTAAAAGCTAAGTATTTGAGTATTAATAAATTATGTATATTCATGCTATTACTGCGTAATATACCACAGAACTGCGCAATCGTCTTAGCATTATGAACATAAACATTAATAACCATTTATTTTGCAAACTCGTACCAACTTGGTCAAGGAAACCTTTGCACATTTTAAAATCAATTTACCAACGCACTTAAAGTACTTTAATATCAATAACTTAAACAATCTGTAATGATAACCACACGTTGCTAAGCGAAATCTTATCTAATAATAAAAAAAGGTGAGATAATGTACTATACCTATTTTTGTCAACATTTGTACGTCGCTGCTAGTGTTTATCTAAAATTCATTGTAATTGACCTGATTGGAAACGGCTATCGCAGATCGCTATCAGAAACAAACTCTTTGCAAAGAGTACGTATCTAGGATTACAATTCGATACACGACGACGAAAAAATTTTTCTACAAAATATAGCAACGTTAGATAAACATTCTCTAATAAATATAACTATATATCTTTGGGATTCAAATACAGGCTAAATAATTGGATCTCAAATTGATTTATGATAGTACATGAAAATGTTACTATTTCAAATTTACATTTGCCACCGTAAGTGTAAAGTAACTTCTAACATATAAAAATATGTCTAAAGTCTTAAAAGTGGCTTCAATAATAAATAATATTTTAATAATCTATGCCAGCCACAATATTAACAGTGTTACTATAGTCTTAACACCTTAATGACCGGTAACAAAAAAGAAATTCTCTCATCTTGTTGTGTTTTCCTCGATAAACTCTTTACCCCACAGATTTTTTTTTCATTTAAAAATGAATGCGTAGAGTTAAGGAACTGAATAATCGTCTGAAAGTTTGTTTACCAATAGCTACAAAAGTCGGACTCATGGGCTAAATGTGGGCGAGCAGCGACAACGAAAAGCCTAAAAATCGGCTACCGATCGATAGTGCTAAGACAAAATCACAATACCGCTTCGTAATTTTTCCTAAACTTTGAAAATGAAAGCTTACATACTGTTATAGACTGCTGATAACAAGAATATAATTAAATATGAACTAACGTGAACTATATTGTTATCTTCCATCCATTTGATCCTAATTTCAGTTAGGTCAACAACATGCATTTATCAATATTTTATCATCTATCCTATATTGCAGTTAGTAATTAAGTAAAATTTACTACGTTATTTTTAACTTTTAATGCTTCATAAAATGTTTTTCATTTATTTCACAAAAAAATTGACGACCTTAAGTTAAATGTAATAAAATCATAGTTTCGTTTATTAAAAAGTAAATCAAGCAAATTCTATTATTTCCTGTTAACGAATCTACGACTACTACAAAAAGGTCGTATTGATAATACCGTTAAACACGCACCAGCCCTGATATCCACGCTTATTTCTTCTTTAATAGAATTATTATTATATAAGTTGCGTAATTGGTGTCAACTAAATAGCTAAAACGTAAAGTGGTAAACGGAAGGATACGGGTAATTAAGTATCTCCAACTCCACAGCCAGTATTTAAATTTTAATGCTTAAATGAATTGTGCAATTTAGGTATTCAGAATTTAACGCAAGGTGAAAACCTGGCTATTAAACCATATATGAACTCTGATGTGATGTATGTATTTGGAAAATGCAAATAAAAAGCGTTTGTCAGTGTAACTAATTTTATTTTTAGGAACTATTCATTTTACTATTAAACGGGACTATTTAAAAATGTACTCCGTTCTCCTTCTACTTTTAAGGTTTTCATCAATATTCGGTTTGACATTTTAGATTTTATATCTGAAACGTTAAGAGCTTGGCGTAAAATTCACCTTTATAAATTATGAAATTGGATCATAGTTACAGTGCCATGTCAATCTCTCTTTGGAAATGCTTATTGATACTCTCTTTCGGTAGTAAATTTCGATGTACAAAAGGTTATAATGCTAACCTAGTAAGAAATGTCTATTAGAATACTAAAAATGTTCGAAAACTTTCTAGTCATTACTTAAAGTAAAATAAGGTCATAAAAAATTTTTCATATATATGCTATAAAAAATTCCATTTCTTTAGTAAATAAAGTATTTCCATCATGCTTAACGTCATTTAGGTAGCATTACTGTGGTATTGTATAATACAAAATATAATAAATTTGTAAAATACTACTATCTTTAAATGTTATGACCTTAACGACTCAAATAATATAAGTAGTGCGTAATTCTTCGTAAGAATAGAGAAAAACGGTTTTAAGGCAGGAATAATTTCCACGGAGTCGTGCTCATAATGCCGACACGATGACGTTGTTTAGTTCTTGTTACCTTAGATGGTAAGACGACAACATGATAAAATATTTACATACTTGTTGGCTTCGGGATTCTTGAGGCCAGTATCCTCTATTCAGTGCGTCAAACGGTTTGCGCGAATAATACTTACCAATTATCAGCATGAACAATCCTTCTGCTCCTACTGGCAAAGAGGATACCAATTTTATGTCGACACAACTGATACGGTGTAGAAGTTGATAATAGTGTGGCGAGTTACACCTAAGGAATAATATAAAAAAAGTATTCTTCTCCTTAAAATCATGTGTACCTTTTCAATTATATTATGCCCTGCCCTACTGGTCTCATTAATAACATCCATTTTAATGTTTCTTCCTTTTTAATCATTATTGTAGCTGGACGAGTTTTCAATAATTCTTACAAATTCGAACACTTACTAGAATAACTGAACACTCAATCGAAAGTGGTCACAATTTTATGAGTTATTTTGTATTAATATTTATTACTTTGAATCGTAATTATTTTTCCATAATTAATAGGATTCCATGCACAAAAACTCGGTTTTCTTGATCCTTACACAGTCAGCCCACTCCTTATATAGTTATTGTAATTATCTTATTAGTGTAAATGAACATTAATTCAATTTCTCGAATTAAAAAAAGTATAGAATTAACATTCATGTATGTACACAATTAACATACATTTATCTTATGAATAAACGTGTATCTTGGTTTAAATACTTTATTAGGTTAAATTAATTTTGTTTGGCAGGTCCTGTAGTGTCAGCGCTTTGCAACAAATACGGCTGCAGGGCCGTGTGCGTAGCCGGCTCGTTGGTGGCGACGACCGCCTTTGCACTGTCGACTCTAAGCAAGAGTGTAACCATGATGATGATCACGTATGGATTACTCGGAGGTAAATTTATTTTTATTTTCAGATACCATGTATATTAGAAATGTCATTAAATGTACATACAATATTCATAACAATGTCGGTTACTCTCCAAATTCAAAACTTTCCATACTATTTCTCAGATTTTCGTTTATATATTATAAATAAAGCAGGATAGCGTGTCGTTGGAACATATGAGCGCTTACACACACACTCTACGGCCCTGTCAGAGCAGGTCACACAAGAGATTTGAAGAGGACTATGTTTTTCTCCATTTACACTACTTTTCTTGTCCTGGTAATTGTATTGGAACTTATGCGTTCTTAAACACGGAACAAATTTACATTCTCATTATGTTATTATAAATATTCATTACCAACGTTCTTTATAAATAAAACTAACGTGCTTTTTATACCAAAGGATGAATGTGGGGGGGTCCAACATTTATTGATACCTATGTGGTGAAGCTTGGCTCGAGTCCAATGTATATTGACGTTTTTTATATGTGCGTTCTGTTCATAACAGAGACCCTACGTGCCAAATACAACACGTGGTCAAACGTTTCCATATCGACAAATTTTATATCTTTCTGTTAATTGCTGATAGGAAACAAGCTCAATAACAAGTTGGTGCGGGTAGATACTACTCCATAATTCATTCCACTTACTTATACTATATTAGCATTACACTATATGCTCTACTTTTTTTTATACACTTATTAAACATATTTTTTTTGCTTAAAATTATTTTCGATAACAAATTATAAATGTATAATAATATAAAGAAAATCATGTAATTATTTAATATACCAAATGTAGATTAAAAAATAGTTCGTAATAAAAAACAATCAGATTTCATTAATCTATAGAAAATAGATATTGGTAGACTTTATAAAGATGATTTTGTGTATTATGTGTACTATAGTATAGTTGTTCATGGTTCATTTATTTAACGCAAATAACTGGTCACAATACTTAAATTGAAAATAACTTCGAAATATAAAAGTAAAGAAAATTTCACTATACAATTAATCTTAAGACTCGGTGGGCTTCGGGTGACTGTCGTCTGAAAAGGAATTTGTGATTTAATTTCAAGCGGTGAATGCGACACCCGATGAGCAAATACCATGACACGAAAACGCCGATATACTTAATACGTTGTCCGTCTGTCGAGAGATTTCCTCGCGTGTATTTAAAATAATGGGCACGAAGAAAGATAAATAATAATTTTAAGTTTGTTTAGTAAATAGAGGGCATGACTTCAATATATAAATTAAAGATTTTTGTAAAAAAAATTGTAGTAACGACATAATATATGTGATGCTCCATTCATTTAACCACTAATTTAGTGAAATTGACCATTGAGTCACACGTTTTCAAACCAGAACAGAATATCGTATGAAAGCCACTGATTGACTATGGCAGAGGTGCTGCGGTCAAAAACCGTCGCACTTTTTAATTTGCACAAGATAATTTCTTGCAAATAATTTATTTTTATTTTATTAACGGACGCTGATTCGATTAATTATGTTAGAAATTTAAATATGAATATTTTTTTTTTTTGCATTCATCGTAGCTTTTGTATATAAACAATTTTAGTTAAGATACAAAAAATTCTTAAATATGTTTACACATTCATCCACTTTATTTAATGACACATCGTAACTGGCCTCGCTTAAACTGCTGCTATGATGTAATAATCCATTTAATTAATGTTTACATACCTATTCATTAGCTATCTAAATGTATTTGTTTTGCTTTGTTCGAGTATACTAATTATAAGATTACTTTAGAAGCGCCTTTGTTTTAATGCACAAATAGTAGAGGAACCGTATTTGTGTTTAGTTATTGCGACTATAGCAGTGACCTAAAAGTAACGGTTTAAAAAATCTGATTTTATGCCATTGTAGACTATTAAATAAGCTTTTATTTATATTAACATTTGCTTATTTTCTATTAATTTGTAACAAATCATAAAAAGAAACAAAAAACATGAAAACACTTTGTTAGCAGCAAAATTTTACATGGTGGTACAATATCTATAACGTGTTTTAAAACGATGATATTATAATATTCCGAAACCATGTATTTAGATAATATGTTAGCATGGATGTGTCATTTCAGTTCTAATATGTGTCGAACTGTTTGATTAACACCAGATATATTTCTTAACAGATATAATTTTATGTGTAGCTGAAAAATAATTTCTTCATATGTTATATTCCTTACAGCACATAAAACAATCAAATGTATTAACACCTGACACTTCCGTATAAACAACAAAGGAACAGTAAGTATAAAGAATCGCACATATTCTAATCTTTATTAACGGATAACGAATTGAATATTAAAACGTTCCGATCTGTTCTTTGTTCCCCTGGAACTCCGCAAACCGTGTATTTGGAAATTCGCCAATCGCAACACTGAGGGCTGATACTGATATAATATTTTGTTATGTTACGTTAATATTTGTGATGTATAATATACATTTTTAAACACCTTATTTAGTTCGTATCCTTGGCATCTTTTTTACATAATTTCTCTTTTAAATTCGATCTGTTGATCAAAAACACAGACATTCCCTACAATTTTACGGAAGTTGTAATAAAAATCCTTAAAATCTATCCTTAATTTAACATACTTTAGACTATAACGTTTTTATAATTACATACGGTTACATATTTTCTATTTCTAAATTGTGCGATACATCTAAATCGTGTTATTGTTCAACTCTGTATTTTCTCTGGGTTGATATCATTACAATTTATCGGATAATTTTGTTTAAAATATCGAAAATAAAATTTATTTTGGCAACCCTGTCCTTAACGATTTCAATGAAACAGCAAAAGCGTCCTCTCCACTCCGTCTATAATAAGCCCTTTTCATTGGCTCCGAGTGGAAAACTTGGGGTTTCCCGCATGTGCAGACTTTTACATTGATTTCTATATATAATAAACGGCTGGCACTTCCGTGTGTTGCTATAAAGTACTTTTTTAGTTGTCATCGCTGTATCGACACATTCTATAAATAACGAATACTGGAGATCGTTCTATAGTCGAATGACTGCATTCATCAATATTTTTTTTCTTTTATTCAACTAATAATATTTCAATAAGTAAATGTGTTATTATTAAAAAATTATTGGGTTCCAAAACAGGAAAAACTCTACGTTGAGATATTTACACTTGTTGTGCGAAAAATAGAATTTTACATGTTAAGATTAATAATTTGAGATTATGTCTTTGTTACAGTACATACTTTTAGATAATTACTATAAACAATGATATCGTTATTTGCTTTTTGATAAGTCCATACATATAACGTCTCTCCATAGACGTGACTTATTGTCATTACCAGTACAACGGAGGGGTAAACAAACCACTCTGAAAAAATATTATTTTACAGTTTAGTATATATTTGCCTACAGACTCATGAACCTTATTATTATTTATTAATAAAGCACAGAATATTTTTCTTATAATTCTAAAGGTGGATCTGCCATATCATATTCAATATTTTACAAATAGCTCGATTAATAGGTAAGCTCAACATTAAACAAATTTATAAAAACTTTAACATTCTTTACAAAATTTTTACTAACCTATTAAAAATAGGTCTCAAAAAATCTAAAACTAGAGTTTACCGACTTGAACATTTATTAATTTTGAATTACTTCAACCTGACAGACTGTACCTTGATATGTTACCGTCTATCGATCATATTTCTATTATATTTATTATTTCATAATTCTAAATTAATAAATAAAATTTTATTCACGGAACACGTGACCATTGAGTGGCAACCTTATCAAAATACATGTGCATTCTATAACGGTATTATTAGGCTCTACATGTTTACACGCGTGTTAGAGATTAGTCACATTTAAACTTTAAATTATTTACGGCAGCCGGTTCAATTTTGATACATATGATATATCAACGCTAGTCATTACAAATATTGTTCGCATTTCTACTGCAATTACTTTTCATGACAAAAATCAATCCGCGACATAAATAGGCGTAAAAGTAGTATTTCTCAGCAAAAAACTAGTTAAGTAGTTAATTTTGGATTCTCAGACGCTACACGTAATACAAATTAGTATCTCTGTTGCGTCTAAAACTGTCTCTACATTAAACACGCATTTCATACAAAAAGTAACGAAAGTAACAGAATACACCTGTGATTAAACATATGAAGTTAAAAAGTTTACGACACCTTACTAATAAATTGATCGTATTACATTTAGAATTTTTATGCATTATGTTATATAATGAAAATGAAAAAAAAATGCAGATGCCAAACCTCAATATGATAAACTGAAGAGGAGAAAGAATTCTGTGGGCGCGACCGGGATTGCTAGATATAAAATAGATTGACGCCTAGGATATGTTCCGTCAGTCGAAATCAAGGTCATGGCTTGTGGCCCATGGCCGGTTGGATTATAGCCAGCACTGACTAGACAATTCGGCGCCCTACGGCATAGTTATACTATTTTTTCATTAATAAAATAAGAAAATCTTTTAATTACCTTATTTAACTTTAATTATTGAAGTTAACGATATTATCTTTACTATTTGATATATAACAATAACGAATAAATATAAGTTTTCATTTTATGCAGATCTGTTTTATATATCATAATAAGTCATTGTTGCACATTTTCATTCCAATCAAACAAAAGCTATAGAAGTCTGCTACAACAGAAACTTAAAGCATTAATTAATCACTACTTGTATTTAGTAAATGTTAAGAATTATTTTACGGTTACTATGCGATCTAAACATTCGTTATTAATTCCATATTTACTTATGCGCCATATTTCTGGACCATTTGTATAAACACATATCAGGAATATGATATGTAATGAGTCATTGCGCTTGCGGCCCACAAATCGACATCGGATCCAAACAAAGGATCGTACTCGTTACATACAAGAGTTCGTCAGCACTAATTTTGCATGCGTCACATTCCGTCAGTGTACGCGACTTCCAGGAAAAATTGCTAATTTACCCACTGCATGCTGTATTTTTTTTTTTAATTTTCAAGAACAACATTATGAACTTTAAATTTGTCACCGAGTACAGTTTTTTTTAATCAAAACCCACACTTGTATTATCTATATTTTGACATGTAAGATTAAATAAATGGTATGTCTGTATAAAATATTTAATACGTTTTTTAGCTTTAAAATATAGGACTTGCTTAAACGAAGCGATATTGTGTGATTATGAGTTACTACAATAAGTCCATTAGGAGTACCGGACTTATATTTTTATCTTAGAGACTCATTCTAAGCTTAAATAAATCAATGTTGCTACGTGTATGCTATAGATTTAGTGTAATAAATAATACTAATATAAAAAAATATCATTTATTAATTAACTGGGACTTGTAAAATAGACCTGGTTTTGGAAATATAAACTAATAACCAATTTTTTTTGTTTATAACTAAGAACTGTCAATCGAATTATCTTTGGTAATTCGTCACATACTCGTATACCACCAGCTTCTGCCCACGGCTTAAGCCGCGTCACCTACAGGAAATGAAAATTCCAAGCTAAGCACGTAGGACTACAGAAACAAAGTCCTACATAAAATTATTCTCCCTTCAGTATGTGTACCAATTTTCGAAACCATCGACTCGAAGACTAAAAACTTCTGTTGAAATTCTTACCGACCCTTTCTAGGGGTGGAATATATATAAAAAAAAGACTTTTTGTAGTGGAAATCTATAAATCACAAAGAACACACTCTAATTTTCATATCTTCAGGACTGGCGGATTAGGCTTTGCGCTAGTATATCGGGTAGTCAGACAGTTAGAACTGAATTTTTTAAGTACTTGTAAACTGACTGAGATACAGAGATCAGAGAAAAAAAACATGCTAAAATTATAACACCTGTTCATTAAGTTGTTGGTTAAATGTGTTATCGTGATTGTTTATTCCAACAGTCACAAACAAATAGGGCGTCAGACAGTTGTAATTTGTGCATACTATAATTTATTAACCGTCTGTATACATTAAATGATAAAGTACAATCATGACTAATTAATGAACAACACTTTCTTGTCTTTGTGCACTTATCATGTTATTCTGCTATATTTTATAACACTACAGTAATGATCATTTTTCAGAGAGATTAAGCTTAATAGATATACGATAATTTTGAACAAATTATCGTATATCTTATAATTATATTAAAGCGTCTTAGGTTATAAGTGAATAATTAACCAATAAACAATTTGCTCACTTAAGCTAGTTAGCTTAAGTGTAATAGTTATACACTATAATATCATTATAACACTGTTCAGAACCAGTACTGTACATCCTAATAGTGACATTGAAATATGATGACATCATTTTGGCAACTGTATGGCAGGTATGAAAATTAGTGTTAATACGCCGAAACACGTGAATATACTCTATGAAAACTACTGACTCATTCTCGGGATCATCAACTCATTTGGATCTCATGAATATAACACAAATATATCAAAAAATGCTACAGAAACTGGTGTTGTTTTTTATATTCAATATAATTATTTAATGAATATTCGCAGTCGTAAATATTTGTGCTTTTTTAAATTAGCATTCGCTTTTGTACTCATACAGGTTGCGAAATTTTTGAGGGTGTATTTTGTCTGAAAAGTGCAAGTAATACCTAAAATATATTTGACCGCATTATTATCTTAGTAATTATTTCATTATTAATCTTAAATGAGAATTATATTATAACAAAAAGAATTTATGAAATATTTTCACTTCATATATCTTGATAGTCAAAAAAGCTAATGTTCGCATTCATAAATAAAAAATAAAACACTATACAACACTAACTCATGATACTAATATAATGTTAACATAAATTCGAATAGAAAACTTATTTAAACTTTTTAGATTTCAATGGCTTATATAAACCGTTTACTTCTCAAAATTATTAAGATACGGTTGTATTATATAAACAACTTATATGTATATATTATTATATATATAAGTAACTTAATACTTTAGTAATAAGTAAGCAAAACTGAAGCATATTATTTCACTGATCAAATGGTTTGATTGGATGCTAAAAAAAATTGGGTCACACGAAGTGCCTACTTGAGAAGCGGCTCCTATGTATTTTTTTCTTTAAAAATTAAGATGTTTCAAAGTGTTCACACTCAATCGTTTTTTATGTAAAATAAAATGATACTAGTTTCTATTTATAATTATGGTTGACGAATTTTTTTTTTGAGGCGATTTTGAATTGAAATTTGAATTTACGTTATAAATTGTACATAGTATATTAATAAATGTATTATCTTGTATCATATAGTACAAGTTAATACATATAATACAACTGTTTAAAGTAATATTTTTTAGGGCAGGAATACCAATTATTGATTATGGGATACATGATTAAAAGTGGAAATATGATGTTTTCTTCTTCTAGTATTTATTAACTTACTTCATTCACCTCCCTGTTTAGTGATAAATAACGATTTTATGTAATATTAAATTGTACACGGCTTTTAATAAAACTTTTCCTCGTGCTGTTATATTTACTTGTCTTTAATAACAATTAAATAAATATGTAAGCTCAAAACGATTGTCTTTTGTCTACTCAATGTTTGTGGTTTGCTTATGAAAAAAGCTTTTTACTTTTGTTACTGCTTTACAATGCAGTTGCAGTATTTTGAATATTTCATCACTCTTATTGTGCATATAACTTTTTTCTTTCTATTCTTACTTTTGTTTATATCAACATTTGTTACTTCCTTTATAAAAAAAATATATACTGCACATACATTCAAAAAAATATGAAGATGTAACGGTGGTTAGATCTTAATATTTTTTGTATAATAATACATCGTGTGCAATTTCATTATGTTTACTGAATAACTATGATTGCGTTTCTAATAAACCATAAAACACAGGATATCTTCCTTCATCATATTATATTAAGTAAATCCTTTTTAAATTTAAATAACTTTATTTCCATAAATAGTGAAGATACCTTTTCATTTTAGGCATTGGATTCGGCATGATCTACCTCCCATCAGTGGTTGCAGTAGGCTACTACTTCGAAACGCGTCGCTCCCTCGCAACGGGGATAGCTGTTTGCGGTTCAGGTGTTGGGACATTCAGTTTCGCGCCTCTAGCTGCCATTTTACTAAAAGAGTTCGGTTCGTGGCAGAACGCAAATCTTTTGCTCGCGGGTCTCATATTAAACTGCGCTGTATTTGGTGCATTAATGCGGCCTTTAGTGTATCCAAAGGTAAGTAAAATAATAATACGTCATTATAAAATACAATCACGCATTGTTAACCGGAAGCAACGAGATATAAATAACTTTTATGTTACCACTTTCATGGCACATTTGATCTGTAATTGTGAGAACTTAACTCCTTTTATCTTAAATTTGACACAAACTAATATGCATGTCACTCAATTTTCGTTGTGTCGTATAATAAAACGTACAGACTACTAAAATGTGTCTATGTATACACGACTTATAATTGGTCAAAAGAGATATCCCTTTATATGGATTGAAAGTATTTTCATTTTATGTCAAATTCATTCACCTTTTAGCGCTAAATCTAATGCCAGTAATATGATTAAAAGTATCTTTCATATCATTAACATGCTGCAATTGCTAAATCTGTCATGAATTAAGCTTCTTAACATTTCAGACTACAGGCGAAAAGCCTTTATTGCAAAGAATGGCCGAAGAGAAAAGGCTACAAATGGAAAGAGGTTCAATAGGAGGATCTTACTTCGTGGTGCAATTACCTGATGGTACTATGGAGAAAAGATTGAAGGTAAAGTTTGTTCGCGCTTAAAATTTTATGATAGCCAACCTTAAGGCAGTTATAAGCTCTACACACTCGTGTTTTATCATCTGCGAATCTAGCTAGCTCTTCTAGTTTCTATTATAAGATTCTTTTCTTATTTTGCAAGTACAAACGACGGACTTGCTGAGGTGGCATTCTCTGCCAGTAGAATCTTGCGTGATAGAAAATATTGATGGCAGGTATATAAGCAAAGTGGACAAAGAAAAACATAACAAATTGATATTAATGTTATAAATAAAATATTATTATATCATATTGTATCAGATTTGTTATGAGTTATCAGTTTATTATAACGATTCCAGGCGCCATTAAACATAGACCCCGGTGTGCACTCTTCTCTAAACCTGGAGGCGCTGGCGCGCGTGCCAACTGTACCTAACATGCCTGGCGTGCCCACCGTCCCCACACTGCCCACTATCACCGAGGCCAAGGTTATCGAAGTGGATAATGGTGAAAAGAAGAAGGTGAAATGTATTTTTGTTTATAAAATATCTATGTACACTGCCGGCCAAAAGTTTGACCACCTTAAAAAAATTACAATATTGAATAAAACTCCAAAATTTAGTGCTCTACAAATTATTTACTTACCTTATTAAATAGGGAACTTGTTATGTAACATAAAATAATTTAAAAACTACAATAATTGCCATTATTATTAATA
>DWQX01004002.1:0-16079 GCA_018245475.1 Pharmacophagus antenor
CAAGACTTTGATAGCAATATAACTCACGTATTAGTATTTTAATTAAGATAAGTTAAGGTAGGTGACGATTTGGTCTCTCAAACGGGCCTTCAGCAACTTCCCCTGCTCTCGGACATTGACAAATTCGTTTATTTCCCAAGATAACGGATTTTGACGTATATCGCGAAATGCGCAAGTACATTACAGTTCTACCGGCTGCACCACTCAATTTGCTAAGAGGTTCAGAGAGCTTTTTAAAAACTAGACTTAATTACTCCTGACAATAGTACAGGTACAGATCGGCTATCCTAATTAAGCTTAGACTAAATCGACGCCTGAAAAATATGCATGTATGGACCTTTCTAGGATTACAATCTAACTCACAACTGTCTATACTTACTGCTACTTGCTAACTGTCGGGCCAACTACTACGCTTTAGGCTGACAATAATTTTTACACTAACTAATGTGTACATCCTGTCCCGCAATTGATCTATTATAAAGCGTAAACACGGCAAATAGTAACACACGTGCTTCTACGACTCTATGTAGGGTCAGATGCATTTTTTAATTTTTCTAACAAAAATATCAAAACAAAACTGATTTGGCAATAAAACAATTGGTGGAGTCCGCCGTCTATTTAACTAGTATTTGTTTTTGAGCAAATTCCACCATTAAATATGGAACAAACGTAGCTTTATGACCTGGACACACCAAATCATCAAATAGTACAATTACCGACCAACCGTGACAGAGTTTGCTGAACGTTTTTCTTCGGCCACTTGTGAATTATGCGCAATAATATAAATTCTATGTAAACAATGCATTCTTTAATTGAACGATTGCATAATATTTTTGCCTAATGAACCTTTTTCTTTTTCCTTTTTTTTATCTTCTATTTAATTTTTATGTACATATTTCGTGTTCATGTGCAAAATTTTTAGATGTTAATTTTGCAATTGCTATATATCCATCGTAGACAGGAAGGCTGTGTAATAATAAAAATGTGTAGAAGTATTATGTAAGTTTACATTAATAAATAGAAACAACACAATTTTCGTCTATTATTAATACATATGTCTTACTAAGTTTCGGATGAAACTTTCTTTGCAAGAATAAACCTTTTTTCAATAACATATATAAATTATATTTTTTTAAAGGAAATTCTGTCTTTAATCTGTATTATAAAAACAAATACACTTACTATTCTAGGGCATGTCGTATCATAAAGGCGATCGTATAAATATTCCTTGGACTCGATATTTTTTAGGACCTTCGGTCTTATTACTTTTCGCGGTACTTTCTTGCCTAGTTTCGTTATTTTAATTTTGCCAGCTTCTAAATCGACATCACTAGATTCACCCTTTTTATCGATACTATGCACATCACTATTGCTAACAGTTTCTTTATGGTCAATGGGACAAGATTTATTTTCATTTAACTGATTAAAAAGATTACCAACATCGACGGATATGGAATTAACGGGATTATCAACTATGTTATCAGTGTTTTGAACGACACCGGGTGACATTTTCCTGTGCTTTTTATTTTTAAAAAGGTTATTTAATTTTTATTTTTGTAAAAGAAGTTACCAATGTTCGAAGCTTGCGCACTACTGACTAAAATGTGCTTCGGTTATATTTATAATAAAATAGTGTAGCGAAATGTCGTCGGCGGCGGCATCATTCGTGTGTTAGTAAACACGTTTTTATGTGACCTACGCGTTGTTTTAACAATGTAGCAGATAAATATTACTTCACAAACATTATTTAGGTCTATTGATTTTAAATTATTTTAAGCTTAGTATGACTTTAACGGTTTAACGAATTTCGTAGAATATGTTGGCGTAAAGATTACTATTATAATAACAGAAATATTTATACATAGCTTAGCTAAACCAGCAACCGTTCTTTTTTGAAAATAATAATTTTAAATAAAAAATCTTCACGACTACTGATAGAAACTGAAATACACATACTTCAATTTTTTTTTATTTATGAGGTTAATTCTAATCGGTCAGAAAAATGCGCAGTCACAGATGAAAAAAATGCACCACTTTTTTTTCGTCTATTGAAAAGGTAATGAAAAAAGTAAATTTGAAGCTTATAAATGATCTGCTATCAGTATGAACGGAGAGTTTAATACAAACTGGCTATGCAAATTGAAAACTGCAATTCAAGAAATCTACTTTTTTCTTTAAGCCCTTAATCATTTACTCAAATAACTGATCGGAAAATTGAAGCTTGGTAAAACGTCTGGCTTTCTATATTTTTTTTTCATATTTTTTAACAGTTTATTTAACAGTTCTACCGGTACATGCGCGATATAATTACAAAATGATGGTTAGGATTGTTATATAATGAAACCACTCAAATAGTTCACAAAGTTTCTTTACTAGATCTTCACTTGACAATACTATAATTGACACTGAATCACTCGCCTCGAAATGTTTTATATATACTCGCCGAAACCAATATGACTACTTTTATTTATAAAAAATTGGTAAATTAATCCATCAGCAAATTTTACAATAAATCTTATTAAAATATTTTTAATATTTAACACAAAAATATAAAATATAGAACGTGGATAGTCAAATGCGCAACTAAAATGTTGAACATCTTTAACAATCGACATTGTTTAACAAACTAAACCTTAAATTAATTAACATTTAGATCCTAATATTGTCAGAATCATTACAGGATATTTTCACATCACACTGACCTCATCACCTGTAGATATAAGATAATATTATTCTCGTTACCCAGCATTAAAAACGTTGCTGTGTTCCATCAGACATAATTGTATGAAACAGAAGCATTCTGATGAAACACGCTTCACCATATACGGTCTTTTTGTTACTTAATATTGGTAGAAATTGAAGTTAGCCTCATTAATATCAAACATAGTATTCAGAAAAAAAGAAAAAATTCAATATCTTAGTGTTTTAAAAAGAATTTTAATAAAAATCTGTTCTTTGGTTTTTCCATGACATGGCACTATAAACGACATACAGACACCTAATTTTTAAAGATATTTGTTTTAGTCTGTTATCAAAGCTATGGACTACCATCCGGAGAAAAAAGCTTCATTGTTTAGAGACTGTTTTTCTGGACATTATACTTTTTAAATCTAAACGATTTTAATGATTTTGGTAAAAAAAATATTTATTTATTTGTTATGATATTATAATAGTATTTAATCACCGCCAATATTACGGATTTTACGCCTGCTTCTTATCTATAACCTGTGATCTGTCATAGAAAGATAACAAGCTTTGCGCCCCCTTTTGACAATATTTAAACACGAGTCTTTCGTATTAATGAAGTCACACTGGCACGTTACCAAAACATGTGATCTTTTTATCAGTGCAAAACAACCCTGTATCACGGTATATATTAGTAACTCACTCTTAGCTAACCCACTTTTGTTAGGTTAAAAATAATACAGTAAAAGTTTTAGGTGTGTCGCAAGGATCATCAGTGAAGTTAACTTAACCCTTAAATCCCTATTTTTGCCTTTTGCCTACAAACTAGTATCAATTCTCCTTATTCACAGACCTGTATTTATGTGTGTGTATGTACGTATGTGTATATCTCAAATGCACTATGATAATAGTAGGCAACAATAAACTATTTTAACATACTTTTAGCGGTAAAATGTATTTTTTTAACTTATGAAAGTGGTAATTAATTTCTTAATAAAATTCAATACAAAAGAAGTTGAAGATTAATAATTGTAGTAAAAGTAACAATTAGATAATCTCCTGCGACCCGAGATTCGTAAATTATATTCTTAACTGAACTTAACTAACTTAACTGAAGTATTCATGATTAATATAGGCAACTGATAATTATGCGAATAACTTTTATCCGCATTTATATTAATAATTTACAGTAAGAAGCGAAAAAATTATAAATTAATATATCGTACAATAAAAGCACCGTCAAACATTTGAACTAGTCGACATTGTTTTTTATTGTATTTCAGAATACTTTTATTTACAATTCTTGTAAAGGTAAACAGAAATTCTGAGGGATTTTGAGAAATGGAGCCGGACTTCAAAAGGCGATATTAAATCAACATGGCTTTAAATAAGTAATACAGAAAATTTAATTAATACAAGTGTAAGCATAATTTAATTATATTTCTTAAATAAGAACAATAGACAAATTTCATTGCGATTAACATAACTTATTGTATTAATTTAACTTTTGTAATCATCAGTAAAGACAATTTAGTTGTTTATCCATATTATGTTGATGGTGACATCTGTTCTAGTGGTAAACATAGGCGAAATGAAAATTTTAAGTGAAGACCGCTTCCAAGGAAACATAGGGCAGAATACCCCCTGACTAACAAGAGCAACCCAAGGCAGCAATTGGATTTGTATAGCAGTAGAACGGACTAATTGGTCTATGCCAATTTCTCAAGCGATGATGGTAAGCTGGATTAAGAAGGTTGGACATACCTGTAATATCTAGAATATGATTACAATTGCAAAGGTATATCTATAGTTCAAGCTATGTAAAAAACAAATGACCACAGATTATAAAAAGTATCTAAGATAGTAATAGATCACCACTGTATTTTGAAATTTACAAATTTCAATGCGTTTAATTTTTCAAGCTCTGACTTTCTTCTGCACCCTGTCGTTTACATTAATTACAGTTGTCAGCGTCGCTTTCTCTTGGCAAAGCCATGTTACGTAAATGTTAAAAAAAATTATGCACAGCTAACCGTTTGCTATGAAACTTGGTCATTGATTCGATTGCGCTGCAACCGGCATAAGTGAAGTGAGAGGTAGTTTGTGCAGTGGAAGCCTTTTCATTTACGTGCCATAACAGTGTTGCTGTTTCAGTAGTTGTTCTACATGAGAGCCGGACTACTAGGTGCAAGGACGGATTATCTATAGACTCATTGCTTCTTATTATCATCAGAAATTGAGGTCCAACATAAGTTTTATTGTAGTAATGAAAAATATATTTTTTTAATCTTGTATTTACAAGTGGTTAAAATGGAACTCTAACTAAATGTATTAAGGTCGTAATCTGTTTACCTTTACTGAGTACAAGCCTTGGCCGGTACGTACGGCTATTAATACGTAAGGTAATCGGGCATCTAGCCGATAAACTACGGCCGGCTGACCACAGATCAAGCAAATGAACCTAAACGAGCTTTATGTCTTTAAATATATATATATTTTTAATATAACACCACGTTTTAAGTATTTATTATAAATTAATGTTATATATTAAAACCATCTCATTATGCTCAGATAAAGTAAAATAATAAAGTTGTGATATACTTTTTTCCATCTACTTCTTTGTCAAGTTCCAAACATTAATAAATTTTGTAAAATGAAATCTTGTCGGCTACTCGACCGGTAATATTGCAATTTCCGTCTTAGCTTGGTTCATGGCTTCTAATTCGTAACTTATCAATATCACTACTCCAAAGAAAACCGAAACACGACTTTGATATCGGACATCTAATCTGGATGTTTCAGTTCGGCAATATTAATAATAGAATTCAGCCTTAGTTTTTCATTTTAATAAAATCTTCGCTCAAAATAAAATGGCGGTGGCAATTTTAAAACGACCACGGGTTCATCTCAATAGTTTGGATCACAAAAAATTCTTTTGTCACTAACTCAACACGTAGTCATCGTCACAGTTTCAAAATCTGTTCAAATATATTTACTAATGACTTACCGAAAAAAACAATTTATGTTTACTGTGTAAACTGAAGCAGAGATAAATGATGGTTATCTAAATAATTATCTATAGGTATTTAACTAGTTGTGGTCATATTACTTACGTTAAATAAGTCAGCACGTGATAATTAAAGAAATATATAAATAATGTGAACAAATTATTAAAAAAAATAACAATATTAAAATATTTTTTAAACGGAGAAAAGAATTACGTGCACTCATTATTAACCCCCAGCAAGTTTTTATACATCAGTCTGGGTACATTTAAAAAAATATATAGTCACGCATTATCCTATTAAGAATATAGAAAACACAACAAAGATATTTGATTACCCTAAACAATAAATAAATACTAAAAATTAATCTATTATTTTAATGTTAAAATGAAATATTTTAATGTTAATGTTAAAAAAGAAAGATGAGAATAGAGTTGATGCAAGCTATTAGTGGCTATATCAAGATAACATTTAAAGTAGCAAATTCATGCAGTAATTTTCGAAGCGCTACTATAAGATTGCCATACACCGTAGTCGCACGCTCCTGGCCAATTGAGCGACCGTTACGTGGATTGTATTGGCACGGCTCACTGATGAATTTAGCCAACTGTATACAGTGTCTAACCATAAGTAGACTATATATATGTCGCATTCTGGTCACGCGTACGGATGTATCAGTCACGGTTATGTACTATTGACTTATCAATTCATTGAAGAGTTCGTACTAATGACGCGTATCAAGTTGCATCGGAAACCAAGCGCCACCCATTGGCGTTGTATGGGGTCTACGAACTTGATAATAAAATACGAATAAACAGAATCTTGGTTCGGCTTTCGCTGTGAACACAAGATAGCTCCGAGTTAGTGACGATCCGATGCGATTAAATTATCCCTTGTGATTCATTATTTGGATTTATCGATTTGTTAAATTATTTAGTGGTGATTATAATTAAACATCATCATATATATTTTAAAGTACCCAAATATGTTTTATAAAATATCCTGACTAAAGATAATCACCCTCTGTGTATGCTGCCAACATCAATAGTGGGATGGCGTCATTTAAGTCTTGTTTTTCGTTAACCTAACAACTGATATGCCATGTCCATAATAATTCATTGCTACTCGATTGTCACCTCGAGAGACAGTCGTCTTTACGAAATGTTAGTCATAAAATTTTACTAAACTTTTTGAGCTGTAACATACATACACAAACATACACGATCAATTTGCGATTGAAAATTTACGTTTAATTTGATCTAATTAAACATGAACTGAACTGCTGATGTAATTTTATACTTAATTTATTTGTTTCTCTATTTGTAATAAAGTTTCGTACCCTAAAAAGGTGGTACGTTACTTTTTATTAACGTCCAACTTCCTGTGACTTCTTAATAAATGATTCTGCTTCTAAATTTAAACAGATAGTACTAACAAAGCCTTTTATTATTTAATTACCATAATTAAAGGTCGAACGTAAATAAACGAATTAATGAAACTCTTGATTTAATTTTGTTCCTATATTAGAAGTTTCCATTTATTTGAAAGCAATGTTTGTTTCAAACAATTACATACATATGTAATTTATAGTCTTTTATGCCTTTTATTTAAAATCTATATTATTATTTGTTATTAATTAAATAAAATAAATACTTCTTGATGACTTTTGAATAGATAACATTAAGATAATTTCGACGCACGCAACATCAATACAGACTTAAAACTTTCGAGAAATATAACATTTATACGGTTATTTTATAAATGCGAAATTTCACAATTAAAACGTTTACCAAATTTCTTAATACGACTAGGTGCGATAACAATTCAAGCAATTCCAAGCTCCTGTTAACTGGGAAACGTCACTTGTCGTGAATCGAGTTGTCAAGACGCCGTCAGCACTCCGTAATGAGTGTGAAGTGATTACACGCACGCGTGTAATGTTAGTGAAGCGGGTCGTTATAAAAGTGCTGCGTAATGAAATTTGTTTCATACTAAACTGTTATTGTACAAATTATTGATAAATCTTAATTAAATTAAGGCGAATTACACATTGGGCGCAAGACCAATTTTAGACGAGGCCTATGGCTAGCAGTGTGCGTATATGAAAATGATAATTGATGTTAACTTACTTCGTGTGCCAGTAGTTCAACGTATGCTTAGTAACAATAGTGTAATAACGTTGCGGTAAAACTACATTCTTAATTAAAAAAAATTAATATATACGACATTATTTGACGAAAACTTACAATATTGATCAAAAAAATCGAAATTTAAATAACTCGTCAAAATCACATTTATGATCTGGTCCCGCACCAATCGGTTCTCTACGAGCCAATGCCCCTTTCAGAGGGCGACTGCCCGTGCGCATGGATGTGTCTACAATTACTCCTAAGCGATCACACATCCTCTCGACGGTGAGTTTTTATTACATTTTCTTACCTCATTAATTATTGCATTAATTTAATGCAGCTGTTCTGCTGACTAGGGTCGTGGTTATTTTCTCTCTATAAAACAGGAGTTACCGCCTGCTGGCTTGTGCTTCGCAGTTGTCTTAAGTCAACCAGACAGCAAAGTAAGGAAAATCTAATGCACATACCTACCGTTCCAGGGGTCTATTTTCTCTTTTTTAAATACGAGTATACGCGCCGTCGACTTACGCCTCACATCACAAGACCAAACACGCGCAAATGACGCCTGCCCTGCTATCCCGCTAATTTATGCTGTGCTGGCTGTCCATCATATGTGGACGGTATTATAATCAATCCATCCCATGTCTATCTGGGCACGTTTAGATTTACTACCCTATAACTATGACCCACTGAGAAAAAAAGTAACGCCCCAGTGCCTAGTACGATACCGGGGTCGCATGAATAATAGAGTTTAGCTAGTGGTAGGATTTTTTCGAACACGCCCTGTTAAGTACGACTGTTAATTTCAATTTCACAATAGGAGAGCCTAAATATTCTGGGCTCGCAATGAGGTCGTTGTGAAAAAAAATTGCTCGCCGCTTCACCATTAAATTACCTCTTTGTCACTAAACATCATGTGAAAGCGAGGGCAAGTAATTAGCTCATTTGCCACAAAAATAAATAAACAGAAACGTGTAACCGCTACTGTAATTTGTTTTACCTTGATGCGATAGTGATTACTGAGTACATTTTTAACTAAGGCATTTTTACCTCTGTAAATATTAAAAACTCGCTACTTGAGCATATGAAAAAGATGACTTACAGATCTAAAACTAAATGACGACTCGAGTAGAAATGTGGCATGAATATTGAAAACTCGAAACATTGCACAAGAATCTCTTTAATGCCTTCCTGAATTGCTGTTTAACCAGTTATGAAGATCTTTAACAATGTAACGAAATGTTCAAATATATCTACACTTTGGAGATCGTGAGTCGTGAGTAACTGGTTTTCTTTTTAATACCAATTAATATAAGCGTCAGAAGCGTTCCTTCTCGTTATATGGTTCGACGATTAGTAATAAGGAAATTGTTTTCTTTTATTCCAGAATTAATCTTTTTTTTTCTTACATTAATCATTTAAAACAAATTATGTGATATATTCCTAACAAATTTTTTCCGTTTTAAAAAAGTTACTTGTTTAATTTCACATTCCTACATTTTATTTTCTTATCATTGAAAGTATTTATAAAAAAATATTATTTACTAATTCGTTAATTTTCATTCCACTGAAATGAGAAAAAATTTTAATCTTCCACGTTATAAAATGTGGCTGATGAAAATATTACGGTCTTGCTATTTTATATTTATAAATATTAAAAATAAATAATTCAAGATTTCAATTCATAGCAGTAAAGGAATTATAAAAATGTATATTTCGTTATTCAGTCAGCAAAATACTTTTAGTAAATTAATTTATTAACAAATTCACATCCGAAAATAATGTTACATTTTAACAAGATTGCTGAGAGGAAACACCTTACACTATTTAATATTTAACCAGTAATGAAAAATTGGGTGCGATGTAAGCTTATAGTTCGTAACAATAAAGCACCGATTAGGATATTCACTCATCGTTCATCATCTTAAGAAGTCACCTTTTAGAAGTTACTTTAGTAATGTTACTAATTAGAGCTTCCTTCCAATCTGTTGAACTGTTATGACATGCCGAAAATCGGACTAATTATCGTTCCTTGGGGAACACCTATCCAACAACATGTCGAAATGTTACTATGTTAAATATTAATTACCGTACTAAATAATTTCATCATGTATAAATAACATCACAAATCATCTTGAGTTACGTCTTATTCAGCGTGTGCAAAATTATAATTAAGAAACTGACGGTGAACAAATGACTCAGAAAATACGTAACAATTAATTGTCTGAATTAACTTGTATAAGACACAGCTTTACAAGCTTTGCACTGACGTAATTAACAAATTAATTATACATTTTATACGTTTATACAATACATGTTGCCCGTAAACGTACTTTTAATAAGGAATACTGTCATATAAGTACTCATGTGTCCGGCCCTACACAAGTTTGAAGGAGTACACATGTAGAGTTGTGTTGATTTCGCATTCTGTGTGGGGTCCACGGCGCGACGCTATGTAAGCATTCGATAAGTTAGTAGAAACATTATTGTAAGCCTAGATATACGCACAAACACATTGTGGGGGCCATCCTGCCGGTCTTCGAAGCTCAGATACAACGACTAGGAGGAAGACTCGCTTACAAACTTACGCTGATGATCGCTTGGCATGAGTGTTTCGATGATTACCTGTGTAGGATTGGACGCGAAGCGAAGGCGAACTGCTTCCACTGCGGAGGCAAGGATAACGGTTCCGCAATGCACACGCTTGCGGTTTGCACTGCATGGGAATCGGAGCGGCGGACCTTGATTAACCGGATCGGACGGAGCCCCTGTCAGCAATCATGTCGATAATACTGGGAGGAGGTTCGGCGTGGGAGACTGTAGCCTCATTTTGTGACAGTGTTATGGTACAAATGGAGAGTGCTAAACATTATCGAGAAGAGCAGATCCTGCTCAGACAGGAGACCAACTTGCACTTATGGGCTTCGTCACCGCCCTCTGTTAAACGGTATTTCTCTAACCTAAAGGGACCTTTGGAGTCGCGAGTAGTAAGGATGTGAGTCCTTATCGTCCTTTCAACGGCTCCGACGACATAGATGGCTGGACGTGGTTACTAGCTATTGTGGTAGAACCACGTGGGTTCTGGAGTCTGCATCAGGTAGGATCCAGGGCTAGCGTTGGAGAGACCGTAGTTATATTCCGAATGGAGATCCTGTGACTCCTGCAAAACGCTGAGGTAGATCACCGAGAGAGTCTTACTCAGTATGAATCCCTCATAACGATAACTTTCCGCCAGAAGGCTGGATATCTTTGAAGATTTCTCCCCGATATCAAAAATAAATTTTGATTTGGATAGCCGGTCTGCACATATACTTCTGTCAGACGTAGTTAAATCTAGTTTACAAAAAGCTCTCCGAGTCTCCCAATAATTTTATTGGTGCAGCCGGTTGTATCGTTGTGTGCTTGCGCTATTCGCGACATATACGTCAAATGCGTTTACATGACCGCGCATAGAGGCGATCCTGCGAATTAAACAATTCTTCAAAGCCGAGAGAAGGGGAAGATGCTGAAGGCCGTTTGTGAGTCCAAATCTTCACCTTCCTTACCTTACCTTAATTTAAGACATCATTTTGCAATCAAATTCTTGCGATACAACGTTTTCTGGTTTTATATAATACTTTTCAAACTTTATACTTAAGTGTGTAAAGAAAATGAAATATATTCAATATTGGCAAAAGATTATAACTATAACTATACGATTGTAATAACTAATTGAATAAAATTTAATTATATAACATCAAGAAGAAATAGGATAATTTAAGTGTAACCATTAATTAAAAGAAAGTAAATTATATGTTAACAAAAAGAAATATTAGTAATAAGGAAGCTAAACTTTTTACCTGTGGACTTCTCTGAATTTTTGTCAGAGGTTTGGTACGATAAGACTTGCCCGTGACATATTTAGCGGTAAGATTTTAATCTAATCAATCCAAAACTTATATGATTTTTTAATTATTTTTGGGCGAAATAATCGGCTAGCAAAAATGCCGATAATTTCGTTTTTGAGGTGGGAGGAGTCAAGCATCCGTCCCCATAACGAGTCGTAAAGGTGGTACACGTTTAGAGCTAGTTGAGTTCACACTCTATGTGAAGTCTACGACGCGTCACGACATAACCATGAGATAAATTAATTTATTACTACATTATTGTAACCCTAGAGCGTGGTAGTTGGGCAGACAGTCAGCAAGTAGCAGTGAGTCTGGGGAAACACGTTAGATTGTCCGTAGGCTTAAGACGGTCCGAACATGCATTTCTGTACGGACGTCGCATTAGTCTAAGCTTCATTAGGATAGCCGGTCTGTACATGTACTTCTGTCAGACGTAGTTGTCTTGTTTTTAAAATGCTCTCCGATCCTCCCAGCAACTTGACTAAGGTTTAAGGCAAAAAATAAATCAATAGTTGTATTCAGAATTCATTGTTAAGTTTTTGAAATCGCACATAATGGATTAGAAATAAATAATGCATCATAAACAAGTATAAAATTTTTTAACACAGGATTCAATTAAAAGTATTTTTAGTTAATAACTATAATTTAAAAAATATTTTCTACTTTTAGAAGCTATTTTCTGATGGAAATAATTAAAAACTTTAGTAACATAAATAAATATTTTTAAAATCGTAACACATGATTTTGAATAGATTAAAAATATTTATTAATTCCCCCTTGGCCTACTAAGGACTGGTATTTTTAAATCGCCTTTGCTACGTAGATTGGGTTGCAGGCAATACGTGTCTTATCTATCTTTACCTTGGGGTCTGAAATTGCTTATTAATCTGTTCAACACCTTGGAAGAATGCGATAATATACATTTAAAAAAGTAATAACTGTTAATCATATTTTTTTTTTTATGAAAATTAGGCAATATTACGGGATATTTAATAATAAATAAGTTGCTCAACTAAGCTATGACGTAACATAGTATAAAGTACAATAATATATTACTGTATATAACAGAGCAATACTAAATCTTTTAACATGTGTTAAAATTCATATACGAGTAACCATTAATTAAACTTTATTCCTAAAAACGTATCATGAGCTCTAAAAAGGCAATTAGTAGTGGTAATTTGGCATATTACATTTTTCTTTATTAAAAATTATAATAATAATTTGTGAACAAAAGTTATGTTGAAGTAATTTTGAAATCCTTATTATTGGAGAACTTCTAAAACGTTTTGGTGGCTAAGTTTTTGCTCAGCCTTTCAGTAGAATTCAGGATTTCGCTAATGGTTCTATAAATACTAATCCTGTCTTAGATCAGCGAGAAATAGTCAGAAGTAACTGCGATTAGCTTTTCTTACGTATGACCATTGGACCTCCCTTATGTGAGTTTTAGAAGCATTAAAGACCATTGTGTGATCTAAGAGGACTTTTCAATGTTATTTTAAAGTTTATACAGAATTCATCCATTCGCTATGTCATTGGATTATTTTTCACTTGTTTTATTTTTTATTCACTTGTTTCCTTGATTAGTTTCATTAGATATTTTATGTCTACCCACACTGACTCTACCTTATCTACGTTAGTTATAACTAAACAACAAGTTAAGCGTTATAAAATTGTGATTAAAAATATTTCATCATTATTTTGAAATATATTCTATGTGTAAAAAAACGTAAACAAACATTCCGTTATTATTATTATTAAATAAGAATGCATTCAGAAATAATCAATTTCATGAAAATCCTTTCGTATTTTTATTTACCCAATTTCTAAATGAGATTAAGCAAAGTTAAGTGAATTTTAAGGTGTCGTTAAAAGTTGTTGCGGTCGGGCAGGCATTACACTGCATGAATAAAAAAAAGATCCGCGGTAGAAATCCTCGTACAACTTTACTGTTGGAATATTCATTGGATATCTGCGTTGCCCAATTACTTACCATAAATTTAATTCGTACAAAGTATTTAAATGTTAACGTAAAAAAGAAAATAAATTCGGCGGCCTCCGTGGCGCATCTGTTTACTGATTGCTTTGTAACACGGTGGTCACAGTGTCGATTGTTAGTAAAGTTTTCATAGTGACAGGGTCTTCGAACCCTTTCAATGTCATTCGTATTTGAACCAGCCTATTTTGGGTGCTTTATAACCTACAGCCTTATTGTCACTTAACGTCACGTGAAATTTAATTCAAGCGTTAGCTCATTAAATGTTTGCTGTTTTTAATGTTTTTTTTTTTTATTTTCGGTATGTACTATAAAATAAATGGTAACAACCACGATAGTAAAACTCATCAGTCAAATATATTATATTCAGTTTTACCTTTTAAACACACTAATAAATAAACGCTCTCCAACGAGATAAAGGTGTTTTTTTTTTTACAAAAACAGATTATTTGAGCTATCTATTTAGAACGTGTTGATATTTTTACTTCTGAATTTCTACCCTCAACTATTTGTTTTTTTGAATATTATTTAGCAATAAGGTTACGGGGCACAGTAAAACCTACTGTCGTTTTTGTTGCATTTTTTATTTCTTTTTTCCTTACATTGTGTGATCATGAATATCTAAAATATGTAAATATAAAAAAAAACTAAAAAAAACTAATTATGAAAGAACCAATAGAAGTACTTCATTTCATTCGAGACTTTATAGTTACCCCCGGTATGAAATGCATGAACTTTAACAGTTATAATACCGTAAACTTGCAGAACAAATTGTTCACCTGAACCGAGGTACAATTATTAACAACTGAAGTCCAAATTAATTCTCCACCGAATACGGGTCGGGTTTTATTGAAATAACAATTTGCTCATATTTCATATGTTGTTTATTTGCATATACTAATTAAAGAATATCTTTGAAAAACATGTTTTTACACGCATTAACTATTGTGCATTTTTTTAACCATAAATTTAAAGATAAACTTGAATTGAATTAGCAGAGTACTAAAATTACTTAAATTAAAATCTTTAATTTAAAATTGCCATTCTTAATGGTTGGATTTGTCTTAGTGAACATTAAGATCAACAGACGATAGATAACATGTAAAGCCTTAGTGTCACATAGTCCTAAAAAGTTTTAAAATATATCATACATTGTTTGTCATGTTATAACTCGTTAAATTTATTACAATCCACTTTAGAATTTATTGCTTTAAGGGTTACTTCGCGGAATTCCATGATTCAATTAAATTATTTTTTTACCAATTTACGCTTTTTTAGTCGCAAATGCTACGATTTAATACAATTTAAAAGTCGGCAACGCAGTTGCGACTCCCCGAATGTAGCGGATGACCTTAGGCGACGGGATTACATACCATTAGGTAAACGGCTCGTATGTTTGCCCACTGTACCTATATAAAAAAAATCTCAACGCATTTCTCCCGTCCATTCATTCGACGTCGGGCTGTCGAACTCATAACATCTCTAGAAGATGTCACGAGTAGTGGCGAAAAAAGTTGAATATTTAGTATTAGCTTTTAAATAAAACATAATAAATAAATTAATTTTCGTTGTATTCTATCCTTTTTCTTTATTAAATACAGGAACTTATAACGATTGTCCCTGTACTACGTACGTATATAATACTCGCTGAACCAATTATCCTCGACGTCAGCACTGTAATGAGCGCCAGAAATGACTCGTATATTGCTAACGTACGGGACAACCAATTTAAATTACTTTACAGGTTATGTACAGAACAATTTTTAAATTTTAAAATAAACGGATATGTATTGTTTAAATAATTAAACAATAATAGTAGACATTAGAAATAGACTTGTGTTAAAACTTCACGACCCGCCGCCCCTATACCTCCCTGCTACTCTTTAAAACCTACCGCTTATATAGTAGCAAAGGAATTACAACACGCCAATTATTCAAACTTTTCTCGATTCACGGTCTTTCGTGTAACAATACAAAGTATAAACTGCATTAAGGAAACGATACATTTGCGTAAACAATTATATAGGAAGTTATAAGAAAAATTACGTCAATAAATTATTTTTTAGAAGAAGTTATAACGCATCTTGTGACTAGAATATTTCGCTATTTTATAGTATTATCTAATGTATCTAAGAAACTTGTACAATTTGCAACACAACAAGAGGCAGAGCAGAACTTTCTTACAAGTGACCGTCTTGCGCGACCCATCGCCTTTAGTTTCGTTTATTTATTTGAGTACCTTCATATTGTATTAATAAAAACATCTATTACTGTATCTCCATTATAAGGATTCGTACGTAAACATTGCCCCAAATAAGTCAAAATTGTTTTATGCCAGTTATTTGTGAATACTATATATATATATAAATACTAATAT
>DWQX01004003.1:0-16076 GCA_018245475.1 Pharmacophagus antenor
AAAAAAAAACTTTTATCTACGCTTAATGAATGATAATTACTCTCCGTAAGTTAAGTTACTTATTAAAAAAAGGCTGGTTCATATTATATATCATCATGCTACATTAATATATATGTTTTCAAAGTATGAACGTGTAGAAGTTTTGTTATTTTCGTACATAGTAGGTAGACCAGAGATAGAGAAAATAGTAACAATACAAGACTGTAGTCTTTAAATATTCTTTTATATTAACGGGACAACATTCTCCACTAGTTTTTCTTAAATGAAAAAATAATTAAAAAAACAATTTAAGTTGTAATAATTTTATTTATATACAATCATTAATAAATTGTTGGAAGACGTCAAAATATACGCATGAAATATTTTTACTTCCACTTCATATATCGAAACGTGAACAAATCCCGTGTTTTGACCGTCGCATCGGTCTAACCGCTAAGCCAGAAGGCTATTAAGAAATGTAGCAGTCACCTGACCGGGTTATTCTCGAGAAAAGTAATTTACGACAACTGGTCATTTCACTAGCTCTTATATTTACTACGATATTAAAGTAAGACTGAAATTCCACGGCGTTAGTTGCAATGAAACTTAAGACGGAAAATGTATAAGCAATAACTTTGCAAGGATGCCTGCGTGACGCATTGGTTCACCGTTTGCCTTATAACATGGAACTCTCAAGTTCGATTCTTTAAGCGTATGAGCAGCGAAATCTGGATGGTAGATATTTAGAAACAGCTGACTAACTACCACCTACAATGTCAATCTTCCGCCATACCAGCACTGCTATGTTCCGGCAGTCATACATGTGAAAGCCTGCGTATTCTACGATCCACTATGGCCTCATTGACACTTAACATCTGGTGAAAGTGTTAGCCCATTGCCGAAAAAAAAATGTACAGCTTTTCATATTCGTTGTCCAAATTGTATAGATTAGCTAATATTTTGTCAACAGATAGCATTTTAAAAGAAAATATTTTTTTTTTTATTGTCACGAGAAACAATTTTACGTACAGAGAGTTGTAGAAGTAATTCCTATTGTGTGATAATAACTGATAATACGAAGCCATTTGTATATTGCGAATATTACATTCCCAAAAAAAATGTTACATCGCCAGCTACATATTTTTTTATTTATTATACTAATAGATAAAAAATACAGTCATAGAAGCCAAAAACTTTTTGAAGCCCTAATCCGCGTCGCACCGAGCGAAACTTTGTCGCCTACATTAAACAAGACAGAAGCGAGACGGTACGTAGTAAAACGTGTGAGTGCGTGAATCGGAAATATTTTATCTGCACGTTATGAGAGCCATCACGCCGCTACGTGTCCAAGTTTCCGAGACTCATCCTCAGTGACAGCTGGCCGACACAGTTCTTGTGGCGGACTTTCGATTTCTTAACTTAATTTTTACTTTCAACTAATTCTTTACTAGACTTCCTCGGACAAGCGATGCCCAAACTTCGCGTTTAAAAAAAAAGAGAATAAAAAATGGATTTATGAAAATCGAAACGTAAAGGAACAATTTTTATTCGTGTGTGCATCATGCTTGTTATTAGAGATTTATGTTATTTTTGACTTCCGTTTTACGTTAGTAATAAAATAGTACAGAGTCCTAGCGGACATAAATAATTTTTTATATTTCTTTCACCCCAACGTTAACATTTTGGCCCCTACATAACAATTATGATGGGACCACTTAAAAAGCACATTGTTTCTAACAAAAAAAAAATCAATTCAAAATTGAAGCACTCTTTAAAAAAATAATCAGTCGTACATACAAAAAGGAAAAACGAAGATATGCGTCGAATCGAAAATATTCCAGACACCAAATAAATATATATACTCAAGACAAAAATAAGAAAGGTAAAACTAATTTTTGAACTAAAATTTATGGACATAAAATTTTTAGAGAAAGAAAGAAGGAAAGAAAATATTTTACCGTCGGAACAAAAAAAAATAGGCTTTTAAATATAACATGAAAAAAAAATTGGACAAAGGGAAACCTAATACAGCTTGGAATTGCAGTAGAGCTTAATCCTATACTTTAGCGCTGGTTTTCAATGAGGCACCCAGTAACATACGGACACAAGTTCAGTGGTGTGCACATTAATTAAAACAGTAACTATGTTAAAATTATATGTTAAATGTTTTTTTTATCGGTTATAGCCTTACACTTAGCCTCGATTTCATCTAATGTTAAGTGACAATGAGGTCGTAGATGGCGAGGTGTGTTCGCCCAGAATATACCTAGCACTCTCATGTTTACATCCAAAATAACAATAAAACTTTCTATAAAAAAATATCATAATAATAATAATAACGAACACAATGAATATAAAGTAATATTTATAAGCGTTAGCGTTGCGCAAGTTTTTGTCTAATTAAATAAGTGTACTAGTAACATTAGAGAAAGCACTAGATTTTAACTACATATAATTATCAACGCCAAAAATAACATGGCATCTTAAGCGTGAACATGATTAAAATGTTTGGCTCCGCAGCGGAGACCACAGAGCTGCGGATCCCATAATAGATGGCTCCGTAGCGGAGCCAGACGGACTGCAGTTGAGATATTAATGAAAGTTTCAAAATGTGATATCAAGTACTTTGGCCCGGTCATCACACTATCCCATACTGTTTTGTTTTCATAGGTATATATAAAAAGCAGGCATAGACATAAGTCAATTTAGACTCTATTAAACTAAAATGAACAAATGAAACAATTATGTCCGGTGAAATATTATTTTTCATTCAGAAATCAAATTCATATTTTATCTAAAAAATCCGAATTCAAGATTGGTTTTAATATTTATAATAAAATATATACATTATCGATTTTTAATTTGAGAAACAACGTTTGTTTAAACAAGTTTAAATTTACTAAAGATGAAAATTTGCATTCCAAGTTATAAATATTTTTATAATAATGTATATGTTAATAAGTTTCTAAAGGATACCAGTTATAAAAATAAGCCTTGGTAATAATATGTTTTAAAGACCGTACGAAACTGACAATAAGGTTGAAAGTGTTTAGAATTATTTTATCGGAAACATGCTAATATTTCAATTTAGTTACATATCATTTCGACTCACACTGTAGACGGTGAAGCGTATTCACCCAAAATATTTCCGGCTCTCACGTGTATACTGCCGCAACACAGCACACCGTTTATCCCGGCAGATGGTAATTAAGAGATCGCACCTAAGAGCTACGTATATCAAGCGGTTAACCATTACGCCATGGAGGCAGCTAAAAATAACAATGCATATATAATAGTTTATCTATATTATTTGTTTACAATCAAAATATTGTAATACATATGCAATGCCTTCTGCTACCTTGCCCTGCTAGGACTAAAATAAAGTAAAATTTCTTTAGTATTATACAAATGAGATCCTATTAACAACATTTCTTAGACGGACTCATTTACCAACAGTTTAAGCATATTCTCTAAACACCTTAACAAGATAATCTAAAATGTACGTGGTAACGTTCATTTGATTTGTTGTATTCTATGTTAGGTCATGTACATAATGTACATTAATTTATTGCCATTTCTTTTTTAAGTTTTAGATTTTTTTTCGTTTTGTTTTCCACTATATATCGTATGTTAATTTTATTTTTACTATTTTAGCACTTAAGATTTCTATGCCTCTCGTTGTGCCCATCTGTTATTAGAAATGCAATAAAACTGTAACCACAAGTACGTGTTGATGTATGTCAGCTTGATTGTAATTTCTGTTGATGGTCCTAAATAAATAAATAAAGCATACTTTACATTGACGGAGTATACAAACAAGAAGGTTTATTGCCTTGTTTAGTTCAAATGAGCCCGTATTCACACGTGCATGTTAACAATTCTCATACAAAATCTATTATCGCGCGTAAATTGTACACTAATTTCGGATTATTGCGGTGAAAAGTTAATACAACGCCACAAAGAAATACTTCCTCGGAATTTTCTCATACACGGACCATTGTTTATCTGTCGTTAGGGATAAGAGTGAAATTAACTTTCGTTCTAATTATAACACAAAAATAATAATCAGCGTTCGACGAATTTCGCTTTTTCTGAACTAGTATTAACCTCTACACGCCCTTAGCCTCATTTATGGACGTTTAGTTTTGCATTCACAGTTAAATGACATTGATATACTATGTAGATGAAAATCGTTAACATGTTACATTTTAATATTTCTTTATCATCCGTTACTTGACCACCAATGAAAATAAAATTAATAGGTTTTACTGGATTTTTAAAACTTACTTATACTTCTCTTTTGTTAATTGAAAATGGTCCCTGAAGAGGTTAACAAGTTTTCAGTTATATAATTTTTTATATGAATTCATAAAGAGTAGTTTAATAGATTTACCGGTGGTAAGATTCTATATTTGATGAACTCCTGAATACTCTGGGCGTGGTAATTTTTGTATTTAATGTTAAGATTAATCCGTCTCCAGTGTTTGCACCACATTTTAGTTTTTTTTTTTTTTACGGGAAAGTAGGCAAACGAGCGAGCGGTCCACCTGATGGAAAATGATCACCGTCGCCTGTAAACAGCCGCAACACTCGGGGAGTCACAAATGCGTTGCCGAATATCTAAGTCAGTCGATTACGAAAACAATATTACCGAAGATCGAGCTCTCCATTTCTCCACTTTAAGTATGTAGTAATTCATCCTACGAATTCTAAGACCGAGCGGTTTAGACTGTTCTTTGGTATAGATCAGTCATTCAGTGAATCAATTAGTACTTTGAATTTTAGTTTACATCGTTACGTCTATTCACTAAACCCATGACATACCGGAATTGAATGCTTATCTTCCATTTTTGAACCCAGTTTAATATCATTACTTTAACTAGTTTTAGTTGCTAAGTAAGAAATTGGCTCCGGAACTAAATAAATTTTATCCACAAACCTATAACTGGTACAACCTGGTAAGCTACCACCGTCATATTGTTAATTTATCTCCATAACAACATCGCTATGTTCCGACAGTTAACTTTAATCAAAGCAGGTATGTTCTGCGTGGAAGCTTTTCTGTCGTTTGCTTTAAAGTTAATATCAATTTTATTAATTAGAGGCGCAGTGTTAGCCGTTTCGATTAAAATATTAATTATTTATGTACTAAATACAAAAAATTGTGGAACGTATTGCAGCAAAAGTTGTTTCTGCGAAGACAAAATAAATAGGTACAACGTAGGTGCTTTGCAAGTGGTGCTGTCTGATTCACGTTCCATTGCAGCACGTGATATTTTTAATATATTCACGCATTGACAAACACCTTACACTATTCCTTTTATTTTTATTTTCTATTTACTTATTTATGTCTTTTTTATGTAAGGTGCTGTTGGATTGAACTTTTAGGACACAAGCGCCGAAATAAAGAATTATATCTCCGATAATTTTTATTTAAAATAATCCGACGTAATTGAAACATAAATCGTAGTAATTATATTTATATACCAGTTTCTCTTTAATGAAGTCCAATGTTAATGTTTCGAACGAAAACGCCTGGCATTAGTGTCGTAGCAAATATTTTAACGTAATGAGTACAACTACACTACATGCATTATGTACAATCGCCTTCACAAGTTTAATCTTTTTTGTTAGACGCGTAAGCCAATGTTAATTTTAATATAGATCTAGTTTTAGTAAGTGAAGAGTAAAATAGTCGTTCATTTAAGTAAAAAGTCAAGTGGTCTTTCATTTAAGTTTTCCTCTCACCGCTTCAATTCCTCAACAGTAAACATATGCTACAACAACGAAGGAACTCTCTTCGGTTGTAGAATATATCCGTTACCTGTGAAGAATCAACGAGACTTTATCCACAAAAACATGTTTTAAACAATACGGTAATTGGTAATGTACATATTTATTCTAATAGGATAAGAAAATATTAACAAGTTAAGCAATCATATTTACTATAAACGATTTGTCACTTCCGAGAGCACAGTTCTGAAACGGAGGTGGTTGAAGAACACCTTCTATTGGACGTCAATGACCTCGATTCGCGACATGTTAGCCTACGTCGAATGCAAATTTAAGTTTGTTAAAAATAAACTCTCAATACGTATTTTTCTTCACAACATAATGCTGTATGGAGAAAATAACATTCTGATTGTATTTTACAATGCTATTTTTGTAGTTGACTGAGCTAGTTTTAAATGTCAATGGGCAAGGTTAATTGCTAGGACTCACGGGTGATGAGGAAGTGAGGTAAACAAGTGGCGGCCTTGTACCGGTGACAGAGATGACGAGCGTTCCGTTAAGTAAACTGACGATCTGGTAATAGTCGACGGAAAGCCGCTGGATGCGGATAACGCAGAATCCATCGGCGCGGTGATCCTTGGGGGAGGTCTATGCCCAATAGTGGGCGTTCCGACTGATGATAATGATATTTGTATATATTTTACTGCCTCCGAAAAGAAGTGGTTTACCCGTGTGCCTTGTTGCGTGGAGGTCCCGGGTTCAAATCCCGGACCAGAGGTTTTTTTTTTCGAACTCACCTGACTAGCTACCACCCTCAATGTAAATTTGCCGTCATAACAGCGTTGCTATGTTTTGACTGTCATACATAACCAAGACAACAGAGCCAGAAGTATTCTGGGCGAACACGCTTCACCAGGTACTTACGGCCTCATTGTCATTTAAAACCAGGTGAAATCGAAGTCATGTGTTAAACTATATCCGAGAAACCAGTTAACATAGTCATGATAATTTATTATAATTTCTTATTCTTTTAATCTACACTCAGTAAATTATAAAAACGTTAGGAGCTTACTCTTTTTTTTTAATTCACTATAATGAAAATTAAATCGTGTAATTTGTGATATCCTTCATGTGCTCTGTTACTGGTAACAAAACTGTTTAAAAATGTATATTTACCACATATCCCAGTACATTAACAACAGTTGTCAATAACACAATACAAAAACTGGTTAATAAATTAACTTCGAAATTTACATCAATATAACCCTCATTAACGCATTGCACCTCGTGAAACATTGTCGCGATGTCCCGCTGGTACCAGCCAGAGGTTAAACTGTCTATAATATTGGTAATACAACCGAAATAGGTCAGCTTTCACCCGAATTTGACATGTGTCATAACAGAGGTTCAATGGCCGCGCTAACCCGCGTTTCGTGTATGAATGAACGTGTATTGCGTAATTTTTAATTAATTGTGAAACGGTGAAACGATCGTATTATGTAAGGTTACGTTTGAAAAATATTTATAAATAAATTTGCCAAAATTTTTACATGATTACGCATTTCATTAAGGCAATCATTAAAAAAATTGGTGATTGCAGTTTCTGTAAGGAATTTCATCTCATAGTAAGTCTTTTTATCACACACTTGACGAAAAATTTGCGTAATGTTAAGTGATGAAGATGCCATAAATAGTAAAATGCGTTCTCAATCAGAATACTCTAGTTCTTACTTGTGTTTGCCTGAACACAGCGACGCTGTTATGGTGGTAGATTGATGTCGAAGGTTATTACCAGTTAACTTTAGCCGGACAGGATTGAGAAAGCCTACCATCATTCAAACTTCACTTGAGGTATAAAAGAAAAGAAGATATGAGAGCGAGAAAATGAGTATGAGTAAGGAAGAAGAAGAAGGAAAGCTAGATTGACAAATAAGAAATAAATGACAATGATATGTGTAGGCCCTGTCAAAATGAAACAGGGGTGAACGAGTATCCAAAAAAAAAATAACTTCACTACTCTCCTGGCCCAGAAATCGAAACCGACAATTGCATGTTACAAGGTAAACGGTAATCCGCTACGCCACGGCGTTGTATACCCGCACATACCTGCATTTAACAATGAGGTGCTAGCTGACATATATCGCATCGAGACCCAAGATTTCAAATCTCGTCACCACAGTAATTTTATTACTAATGGCACTTTACAAAATGTGACGCAGTTTTTGCAGTAATATTACAATTTCACTGTAAATACTGACCACTAGTAAAGTACGCAGTGTTTTAACCCTTTCAAGACTCTCAGAATACTGTACCAGTAAATATTTTACCAGACTCCACGCTTTTTATTGAGTACAATTTGGTTTACATCAACACCACGCAATACTGTAGAGTAGTAGAAAAAAGAAATTCATAAATTATTATTTATCATTTTCCATTGCTACCTTTTCATATAAAAATATCTAAAAAAAAAGTTTTTAACTGCGCCAGATGAAAAATCGTCGAGTAAAGGGTTTATAGCGTCTAATAGAAATCGGACACATAAATTTATATATATATATATATATTTAAAGGCGTTCACTTTCTTCGTTACTCCGGCTTTAATAGGCAATTGTTTATTGAAAAGTCAAATAGAGAAATAAACAAGAACAATTAGATGATACGTATTCGGCATGCGGCCGTCGCGGCACGTGAGGGAAAATTGTATGTGGACGTAACGCAAACGCGAACGCAAACGTGGATACGGACGGATAGCGTTCTGTGAGCTATGCGGAAATAATGAAGAGGTAACTATAACAGCTACAACTGATAAATTAGAGACTATATTCCATAGTATTCTCTAATTTCGTATTAAGTCAATTTAAGCTATCGTATTTTCTTTTTAGATCGCTTCTGTGGTGGTTTACCTGTCTGCTTTGTTACGCAGAGATCCCCGGTTCGATGTTCGGGCCACGGGTGTAGTGGAGTTTCAATGATGATAAGGTTCAAACGCGCCTGGCTAACTACCACTTTCATTGTCAACCCATCATTATAACAGCATCGCTGTGTTCGGCCAGTCACACATGTGAGAGCCAGAATTATTCTGGGCGAACACGATTCACCACATACGCTCTCATTGTCACTTAACATCAGGTGTAATCGAGGTCAAGTGTTAGCCGATAACTGATAAAAATGCTTGTAACAAAGAAATGTGTCAGATGGTATATGTTAATCTATTTATTTGTTTAATAATATATTTGTTTTCTCGCGTAAGTTAATTGAAAACCTTTATATATTTGTTTGTTTATCGCTTTAACACTAGATTTACGGTATCCATGATTTTGTCGGATCAACCCTAAATGAGAAGGTCCTTATACGAATACACGTTTGACTTTTAAAATTTTTTATACTGCTTCTGGCAACATTGCTTAATACCTTTTTAATGGAAAACAGGGAAAATAAGAATACATTAATGCACAAAATTTATATATTTTCGAGAATAAGACCTAGAAAACCATCCATCCATAAATCTATCAATCCATATAGTATCCATAAATCTAGTGTTTAGAAAGATTGCAGAATCAATTAATAACTGCTGATAAGAATCACAATTCTCGTACGTAATACTTAGGCTTACAAAGATTTTTTTATAATGTAATCTCTTATTACTTTTAGTAATTTATATATAAAACTGATAATATAGGTAAGGTATTTATCTGGTAAATAAAGTTCTTAGCTATAGCTGCCATAATGATTGGGCCATGTGTTATGTTGGTAAACTTGATTCTTCCGATCCTCTATTCCATAGTACTCGTATTAGACCGTTAAAAATGAAAATGCATAATTTGTTGTATGAATATTACTAAAATTTATACCTACATATTTATTAAAGTCTCAGCAAAAAATAATAATATATTCTTTTCGGAATGGCCACGATTGGCTTTTATGTAGGCTTTTAGTCTGTCTGGCTATTTAATTTTAATAAAGAAGAAGGAGGAGGATAAATTGTGATACTGGGAAAATATTATTTAGTAATAGTTTAGTAGTTTACCCAGCAATATAATATAAATAAGTCAGAAAAATAAATGTAAAACAAAGTCCTTGATGACCATGTCAAGGGAATCGTGGGACCGTTGAAAGCAAATAGTTAAATAAATAAATAACTCCAATGGAAAAACAAAAATCTGTTTGGCCACGAATCTATGGATTGACGCACTGTCTCCAAGGGAAATTTCGCCACTGCCTGCTCCAATTTTTGTTTTGAACAAGACTCGATGTCATCGTGTCTTTTGGAGCAGACCTCTAAAACTAATCATAATTTGAAGTCTAAAAGGTTGAGGTCTGGTCTCGACGAGGGTCAGTCTTCAGCTCTTATAAGGTCCGGAACGTCGGTTTCAAATCAGGCTTGGCAGTTCGTGCCTTGTTACCAGGTGCAGTCCTGCAGGAGAGTCCACGGTATATTTTTGAAAAGTGTATTGTTGAAAGGTTTCGCACCTCGATCCAAGACTGTGTCTTGATACACTTTGCCTAAAGTTTTCACCTCCTTTTTCACAAAAATGCAGTTTTGTGACTCCTTGATTAGACACGCCCCACCAGAGCAACACTGACGCAGGATGATGATTACGTTGTACCGTTCCGACTACTTGAGCAACTTCTTTAGAACTGTGAGCGTACACTTTATTATTTTTCTTATTGTAGTATCCTTCGATCGTGAAAATTTTTTCATCGAAAAAGAGGATATTTCTGTGCCTCTCGCTTACGTATCGCGACAGAAGGCGTTTTCATCTATTCGCTCTCTTTAGTTATAAAGATTGATTTACGGCATGTTCTGTATATCGATGATAAGCTTCAGGTCTTGTTTTAAAATACGCGAAAAATTCCTAGCGGGAATCTTCATTTCTCGCGATAAGATTTATTGGTTCCTAATGGGGTTTCCACCAATTCTGGCTGTAACAGCATTAACTGCCTTTGTAGTTCTAACAACACGCGGCCGCCTTGATCTTATCTGGTGTTCGACAGGGGAAGTGTTGTTGTATCTGTTGATATTACGATATACTACAAACGGCTGATACCAAGCTTTTAAAGTGTGTGGAATATGACCGACGGCTCCATACCCACTTTGTGCCAGGCTGTCACTGCAATCCTATTTTCTTTAATAGCTCATTCCATGTTGTAACTTGGTAAGTAACATCGAAATCGTAAGTAGCTATTTAAATAATAAACGTGTTCAAAATTCTGAATAATTAAAAAGTTGAAAAAAGAAAAGTTTTCATATAACAGTATTTATGTCCAGACTAGTTATATAAATCAGTAATTTTCATAAGTACCAATGGAGTCCACGATAGATTATTTAAATTTATAATTAATCATCGAAAACTGCTTCGTTATGTGTTAACACTTAGCCTCGATTTCATCTGATGTTAAGTGACTGTGAGGCCGTAGATGGTGAGACGTATTCGTCCAGAATATAACTGACTCTCACATATAAGGAAGCCGGAACACAGCAGTGCTGTTATGGCCGCAGATTAACATTGAGGGTTGTAGCTAGCCAGACGGGTTTGAAATACCTTAAAAACATCGAGACTTCACTACTCCTACAGCCCGGGAATCGAACACGGGACCTCCGCGTTACTAGGCAAGCGGTTAAACCACTACAACACGGTGGTAGGGGACCCCTCATATTGCAGTTTCAGTGTATAAAAATCCCCCAAAACCATATCTTCCCCCCAGAAGTGGGGTATTTTTTTAAGATGTCTGTTCGGTACCAAAAAAAAAGATTGGCAATATAAGATTGTTAGGAAGTCAAACGGATCTAAAGAAACCTTACCACAAAACATACTTCTCCTTTCCTTACTTTATGTGAACCTAAAATTAGATAGCTTTTACATGGCATGTACGAGTACGTTACTAGCCGTGACAACTCGCTTCTTGGTAATTCTTCGTCGGTAATTTATTTTCTTTAGCTCCGTTCTACCAAATATGTGTACCAATCGTCAAACTCATCGACTGAGGTGTTAAAAAGGTTCATTGAAATTCGAATCCTTCTCAGTCACTTTTAGTGGTTGAATTTCATAAAACCCTTCTCTCTCCTTCGTGGGATGTCTATACATAATGAAAACCCTCCAAAATTCACGTCCCCAAGATCGACGGTTTAAGCTGTGGCGTTGATAGTACGTTGATTTTTATACGTACTATAAGAAAAATTCAAAAGTTAACGGAGAACATATGAAGTGATCCTGTCAGAAGTTACAATAATTCTTCACTAAAAGTGCAATCTGTGCAAAGTTTCTATTATCGCCTATCAAATTAATACGATAAATTCAAAATTCGAAATCAATACGATTTTCGAATTTCATTCATACAATCATACATTTACGTAAACGTTAGTGAAACGGAAGTCTTTAATCGAAATTTGAGTGGCTATTATTAAAAAAAAAATGTGTCTTCTGTCGACCTCCTTAATGAAATATACGTTATGTATTTATGGAGATACTTTCTCCGCAGCAGAATTTACTTCTTCTCTTCTTCGGCTAACGCAAATTCTTGCGTATCATACGTAAGGTAATGGATACGTGAATACCTTCCCTCATGTTTACAAGTTAGAAATAAATTAAATAAGACACCTTAATACATTACAATGTACTCGAAATTGCTTTATAGGATCTATGATGGAGGATATAAAAATTTTGTAAAATTCATACTCTATTAGTGCCATTGCTAAATGTCTAGTTTGTGAAACCGAGGTCACGGATTGTTATTCTTTAATATTTGAACTCGTCTATGATACCAGTTGTAGTTTCCCGTTGCTGAAAAATAAAACTGTTTACAGTACCACGCTTAAATGGATTATATTTAACGCTGGCAGCCTGCTAGTATATAGATAATATAAGTAAAAGGCGTAAATGGGATTTTAATAATATTTAAAGGATAAATAACCTTTTTTATAAAGTAGAATAAAATTATTGTTACATTAAATCGATGTTCCATCGGTACAAAGTTACTGTTTTTTTATTATTACTTTCAGGTAAAAAATTATTTAATAACACACGAAATAATCTAAAAAAAAAATCACTGTTTAAAAAAACGATTTTCTCTTACAACCGCACACCGGAACCGGACGCAACTTTTCGCGGCACGCGTAATAATCGCTTCCGGTGTGCGCATGCGCACGTCGGCGTTTTCTCACGGCACGATTGAAATTCGTTACCCCATCACGCGTGGACGCGTCGTATCGACGATTGTGACGTTCATATATATCGAAAGTTTTTTTTTTAACGTTCGATAAATTATGAAATGATCTAAACATCGCATGATGATTTAGTTTCGGCGTACGCGATGAAAGTAACCGGTCGGATGCGATATTCGAATTTCATTTAGAAACGTCTCGCGGTTTTTCATGTAGCGGTTGACGATTCGGCTAAGTATTCTATAGTACGAATAGGAATGTATTATACAATAGACGGTAATAGATGGTGATTCGTGTAAGATCTGCGTGGGCATGACTTCGTAGAGTATATTTATTAGCAATATTTCAGTGCTGATACAACTATGGAGGTTTAAGAAATGTGATAATTATTTCTTAAAAGTAGAAAAACATACAAAGAATACGATTAAAAAAGCTACTTAAACTATTCAAGATGACGAAATTTTTCAAACATTCCTTAGAAACATTTTCTTCCTTATATAGAACTTTTAACGTAAACGTACTTTAAAAATCAAACAGAATGGTTGATAGTTTCTTTAATTACTACTAAGGAGTAGTAAATCACTTTGAGTGTTGATTGATATAATTTAAAATTTTATAGATACGGATAAATTTTACACACGCTGTGTGCAATCGCTTTTGAATGAGTCAAGACAAAGTTAAGGGAACTTAAGAGAATTGAGAAACTAAGAGAGAATCAAATAATGTAACGGTTTGCCTTTTCTATCATCCATGGGCCAAAACTTAAACTCAATTACAAATGGTATTAAGTGATAAAAAATTAGCGAACGGTGAGGCCAGCTCGCTACGAAGAAATCCTTTGATTAAAGAAACCAATCACGTGATTGCAAAGGTTGTACATAATCATAAATAAAAGAACCTTTTCAGCCGACATTACATCTATTATAAATTGGAAAGGTTCACGATCGCTCTCCGTAGCCGGGCAAATAATTATTGATACCAAAAAAAAAATCAGTTCCATTCCGAGATCGAACTCTTAAAACTAAACTGGTTGTCATGGAAACGAGAGTCGTTCCCCGACATTGCAATCATGACCAATTAAAAACATCAACAATAATTACTACGCATCGACTTATAAGCTTACTGTGTGCTTAAATGAAATGGATCCGAATAAAAAACCTGTCTGGTGCGCTTCGGGCATGTAATTTAAAAAAAAAATTGCACAACGCCTCCATCTTACCTCCAAGCACACATCGGAGAGTAGTAATATATTAATTTGTTTAATTTAACAATCATGCGCGCCTACACGTCTAGCTTCTCATATCCTCTTAGCCGGCTATAAATAGGTGGTTCTTCATTGTTTTATAACAATTAAGTGGTCTATTTTTTATCTATTTCTGTTTAGAGTATAGTGGTAAAGCACTGTATAGCAAAATGATTCATAAAAAAATAAATAATAATGTACATGAATATTAGTCGTAGTAAAAATAATTTAATTATTTTGCATCACTTAATTACTACTAAAAAGTTTTGCTAATTAACTTTTACTTCCACAATTGTTAAATTTATTGAAAAAGATAATGAAAAATAATTACTTCTAAGAATAAATCTGTATACAGTATTTAAGTTTGTATTGTGCGCAGCAATGAGCTAACATGTGGCTTCAATTTCACGTGATGTTAAGTGCCATTGTGGCTGTAGATAGTTAAGCCTGTTTACCCAATATACTGTGTTCTCTCGTATATGAATGCCAGAATACAGGGACGCTGTTACGGCGTCAAGTTGATATTGTGAGTGGTAGCTACGCGGGTTTAAATAAGACCAGCATCCCAAATCCACTATTCATCTGACATAATCGAACCCGGAATATTACAAAACAGTTAACTACGGATCCACGGAAGCAGTCGAAATATGAAATGGTTACGAAACGCAATTGCGTGAGTTGCTCTGTTTCTTACGCTTGTAAAAAAAAAATTATGGCATATCAAATTAAACTCCATGAAAAATGACGAAGCGGAATATGGAGGAGAAATTCGCGAGCAATAGTAAAAACACGTTATCGTATGTTTATTACGGGCATGCTACGTTATGCAATTTTAGAAACTGAACAATTAATTCTATAACGGTTTTTGGATGATATTATTGATGTATTTATATATTTTAAATATACATAAAAACTGTTTTAATTTTATTATGCACTGACGACAATTATATCATCGCAGACGATTAAAATGTTAGAAATTGTCACCCCAATTGTAAATAACTTAACACGTAATAGGATAATGTAATTTTCGAAACTAATCTACTTGCTTTTTGATGCCAAGTGACAGAGGCCGAAGATAGTGAAGAATTCTCTCACAATATGACTCCCACAAAACAGCAATGAGAAAAGCTCTGATTGGAAGAAAGACAATATCCAAACCACTATTTACGAGTACATGAGTAGTTCCAAAATCAAACCACTATTCACCGGATTCGTGAGCCCTGTGATCGGTGAAGCTGTAAGTTATCGTTAAGACAGCGAGCGTCGTAAGCGTTTTATTCGTCATGGGCCAGCGATTTGATTAAATTTCATATGTTTAATAACGTCGTAGATCTTGAAGCGTACTCGCTCCAGAATATTCTGATTCCCAAATGTACGTTTCATCTGGTGGGAGGGCGCGCTACACTCCTTCGTCCTATGCGTGACCTCCACTCCAAGGCTTTACTCTCCCATCTGCAATCCGTGACTCGGCAGATGTGGCTGGCCCACTAGCGCTTCAACTTGCTAACTTTAAGAGTTATGTCGAACACTTTTGTTCTCCGTTGAGTTTCTTCGTTTCGTATCTTATATCTTAGAAAAATGCCAAACTCTTAGCTCTTTCATTCGCATGTCGAAGGACTTCAAATCTGTGTACTCGACCAGTTCATTGTCGCTTAATATGATGTGCAAAATTGAGGCTGAATGATATGCTGTTGATTAAAAAAATTAGCACATAAGATCACGTTTACCTCGATAAATAAAGATTATGCGAATGACTCAGTACTACAAGTGATATAACCGTTTCAGATTGACAATAAAAAACGAAATAAAAAAAACCGAAGTGTTACACTTTTACACCGTCAAACAAAACGTGCATAGCTCTCTCTCTCATGCTCGCAGTCATTTAGTTTTTTTTTTAACTTAGCGTACAATGACTATAACTATGTTATGACCGGATTAATGGTAACGAAATATTTTTTT
>DWQX01004004.1:0-16074 GCA_018245475.1 Pharmacophagus antenor
GCATCTACCTACTTTTGATGATGAGGTTTGTTCTCTTTTTACTGTGCCAATTTTATGTGCTATGTGGTTAAAGGTGAAAAATGGAATAGATAATAGTTAAAATATAGTAACAATAACCAAAACAGAAATGAAAATTATTATTATAGTTGTTATCAAAAACTTAGTTTCATTATTATTACCTGCAGCTTAACAAATATAAATAAATTATACGTTTAAATTATAAGTAAATTATACGTAATAATCGTTTACAAAAATCACCGTCATCTTGCCAGGTCCATTTACGGAAGCTGAAACTTGAAACTCAAGATGTGGACCGGTGAACATATTTCGGACAATACAAGTTTGTTCGTTTATATCCTTTTTGCTTTCTCACGGTTTCGTGTAACAGAATATTGAACTACTTTAACATAAATGAAAGATAAGGTTTAAAATTCAACGGATATAAAATAAAATACTGGGAACATTACGTTTGGATTACGCGATAAATTTAAAAAAAAAATGTAAAACCTTTGTTGCATTTGAGACATTTTCTAGATTTTCAATACACAAGCTTTAAAATAAATAAAAAATGTAATCGTAACAGAAATGTGTATAGTTACAAAGATGTTATTAAATAATCTTCTAAGTAATAATATCAATAATTATTATGAACTTATAAAAAGCAAAAACAGCAACAACTCACCAGCCGCTCCCCGGAGAGCACCTCAAGCAATCGAATGAGCATCTTTCCGTCGCGCATGTCGACGTACAGATCGCCGATGCGACAGCCCACGCGCACCAGGTGCGAGTTCACCCATTTCTGGAAAGTTTTCTTTTGCACGTTCTCTCGTTCGTCTGGTAAGGAGACGGGAACAAATGGAATTTCATGAGTATATATGTAGCTGATTTATGCTTTTACGTTTATTTAATTGGGAAGTGCATTAGGTGAATAAGTGACCCAACGAACTAAAAACAAGAAATTTACGTGGGGTGCTTTAAGAGTCAAAATAGAACAATGTAACTAATTGGCAATAAAAATATGCCATATGAAACGAAGTTAATGAACACTTAAAAAAGAATAATATTTCTCGGACGCGCAAAAAGGTCCTGAATGTGTGTATAGAAGAAGGGAATGATAACACAATAACCGCCAGTGGGGCCGCCCTCGCATCGGCGACCATATCGGCACCCTGGGCCGCAGGCGCGCCGCTTCCTCCCCGTCTGGTCTCGCCCGCTTCATCGCCGCGACTCCGACCAGCACGGGCCGGGTGTTGAGTTCGAAAATCGATACCAGTAATACGAGATGCATATCGGATTCCTGAACGCCCCCAAGCGGAAAGCGCGGGGTTACGCAGAGAAGTTTGTGCGACAAAACAGCTAGCCCTTCACTTTAAGCTATTCGATAGAAAAAAATATCACGTCACTCTCCTTATGATTCGACATAGCACAGCATCATAACTATCTAAGAAATGACAAAAATCAGTTTCTTTAATTCATTCAAGCTGACGAGGAAACTATTAAACCTCTGTCAACACACAAATACTTCGTTTTCCTCACCACAAAACACGTTGGAACAATACACAGACAAAGCGAGCAAAAAGGGCGGGATGCACAAACCTCTCAACTCAGACACAACTTTGTCATAGTAGACTTCCAGGCCCGGCACTTCAATATCAACACCCCTTTTTATAAGGTCGTAACACTCCGTCGATGTCATATCACCAGCACTGCGAGACTGACGCTCGACTACGAGGCGAAAGAACGGGAAGAATTAGAGCGACTAAATTCAACTGCCCGCTGGACAAGGATATTCGATACGTACGCTCCAGATGTCAACAACTCTAGGACCGGTTCGATCGGATCGTAATCCTAATGTGAAACTAATAATGATTAATTGTTGTGTAATTGTAAATTGTAATATAAATATACTAAAACGTCAAAATATGTCAAAATTGTTCACGAACATAACGAGGATGACGCGTCAACGCACAGAAGAGAGTACACACACAATCTGATAAGTGGCCACACAGATAAAAAATTCAGCGCCCGATAAATAGGTGAACGATCAGAACTACGCCCAGTTTAATAATAAATTAAATTGTTTGGCATCGCTGCGTTTTTATGGGAAAACGGAAACTACGGTTGCGCATATTGATAAGTATACGCAGTGCCAATATAACGTAATTATTAATAAATATTAAATAGTGTTCACCAGTAGTGAACTATGGGGAGTGTTATTAACACACTGTAGTTGTGTGTAATTTTATAAAAGTGAATATTTATTAATAATTTCTTTTTTCAATTTAATGCTAAATGTACAAAGTTGATAGCCGCTGAAAAAGAAATAATCATCCGGAATCAAAGAACTGTACCTCTGCGGTTCAATCGCAGCTAATCACGGTACCTGAACCGCAGGTTCATGGTCGATCACGCCGAAAAAAAAATATACGTAAGTTAACAGAGCACGCGCTGGCGAACTGTAAACACATTTACTATTAAGATTGTATAACAACCGAATGGTCGTATTACTTATAATTGTTTATTTTTAATACATTTTAATAAAATTTGTTACAAATCAGGTTTCAATTATTATTACAAATATACTCTATTAATGTAGTTTTTATATAGTTAGTACAGTATAACTGTTCATGTATATAGTTAAATTATACACAGTGTTAAAAACCTGAATTAAAAGTTTTGCCACTATTGCATAAAAAAATTTCGATTGAAAACATTTTTTTCTCCGATATGTTGTTGTGTTTTCTATAAATAGTCAGGTAAATAAGCTTTGTAGTGTTTACCTACAAAATTTGATTTAGGTAAACAGAGAGAAACGGCCGCGTCACAAAAATACCTTTAACCCTTTCAAGACAATTTTTTATTTAGAGAAGATAAAATCTTGTTTTAGATTATTTTACGATAAATTAAGTCGAAGTTTTCTTTTATATTACAAAAGGACAATTTTTTTTTATGAATTACGTTTTCCTAGAAATATGTGGCATCCATGTAAACCAAATAAAACGGGATTGTAAGCATTGAATCTGGTAAAACGTTTACTGATACATAAGGTGTACCGGGAGTATTAAAAGTAATAGTGTATTTGTCTTAATGCGTCTCTGATTACTGGAGGTGGCGATCATCAGCCGAAACCTCTACTTATTCCTGGCTCACGGCAACAACGTATAGATATTGTTCGTAGTTGTCACAGGCTGATAATGATTATTGATGATGTTTCAAGCAGCTAATACTAAACGTGAGGCTCGCGAGCAGCCGGGCTCCGCATTTTTTTTTATTCGCGGCCCGCGACTCCAATACTAACATGTGCTTGTGGCCCCTATAATAATGTTTGAGTATCGCTAATTTAGGGTGAGAGATTACCTGCGAGCGCCTTAATGCGCGATCGTTCGTAGAGTCTCGATGAGGAGTTGCCGCCATCGTACTCGAACTCGTCGATGATCTCCTGGCCATGCCCGATGGACGGGTCCCAGCGGGACACCGAGATGTCGGTCGTCATCGCGACCTATTGGCACCTCACCGGGCCACGCTCAACCCTCTGCGGGCAAACGTTTGAAACGCATTAGTCAATAAAAATAACATGATATATTTATGTTTAAACAATAAAAATAATATGATATCAAACATTTGAAAACATCCACGACAACAAGACAATTTATTTAGATATAGTTGTAGATGTAGTAATGTGTAGATAAAATAACAACAATGATAATAATTTCAATTTATGTATATTATATTTCGACATTCATAAACGTATCATTTTTTAATTGTTATGTGTCACGTAGACTTTAATAATTTATAGTTGTTTCAATATTTCTAGTTAAATAAATAATATAATAAATGAAAAATAAACTACAACATCTCAGTCTATCTAGAAAAATACGAAAGACAATTGTTAGCATATGTCAATACATATAAACCTACTGTATACTTCACTTTCACGAATTCACTCGACGAACTGAGTTCGTCAAAAAATCTATACATGTACAAGACACGAGCACAGAAATTTATGGAAAATTGACCCAAAATAACTCATTTACCTTGAAGCCCGCGGCGATGAATAATAAACAGTTTAACCCGCTAGCGATGTTACGCAAACGGTTCGTTTCCCACCAACACTGCATTCAAAATCTTACAGCGCACGAAATTCAACATGCACTCTGCCTACTTTCGTTGTTCAGCATGACGTATCATATGATTAGATTAGATACGTTTGTACATACTTTTAAATATCACCTTTACCCAGAACGATGCGTTTTCACTTACAAAATTATACTTTCTTGGCCCTAAGAACACGTACGGTACGGCATTGAGGAATTATGTTAAATTTGAAAGAAAAAAAATTACGTAACAAAGAACACTTCGACAACTGACTAATCGTGGTCATAAGGATGTGCTTCAACAACTTTATCTTTCATACTGTCGTTATCGTCAGGGGGACTAATTTACTCGCCATATCTATTGCAAGTAAATTGGTCTTTGATTATTATTTCTTTCAATTATTTAAAATGTTAACGGACGCAGAACTCATACATATGATAGACGTATATGATGACGACGTATACATACATGAGATGGATAAAAATGATGATCGCGAAAGAGAGACTCGCAATTTTTAACAAACGTATAACGGAAAGACATTAATCTTAACACATTGCGGACGGGAGACGAGATATCTCGTCATTTCTATTTTTCGTTTCTTTCTTTCGGGACAGGTGACAAAATATCGCGCAGTTACAACAGATTGTCAGCGACATTTTTTCATGAGTATAGAGAATTAATTACATTATAACGAAATAATCATAACTTGAAAATGTACTACAGGATATAAAAAAAATGTTTTAGCTATCGTTGAAAATAAATATTTCACGCTACAATATTATAAGCTACTAAGAAATCATCATTAATTTAAAAATTTTGACGCAAACAAATACCCGGTCACTGGGTACGGCCTGCAATAGAATACCTGATCCTCAATGTGTTAATATTAAGTTAACAAAAAAATTGTCACGCCCCGAGAAGCAAGAGGGTAACTAACTGCTCATCTATGATGTTTTTACTTATATGTGCGTTCATAGAGGCGGTGAAATCAATTAGAGCGCACCCAATAATTGTGACACAGCCCCGCAAAACGATTCGTAGAGAGTAAAACGTATTATCATCGACACGTAAAATCAACACAATTGCTGTGACGAATACAAATGCGGTACATGCAACGCGACTTACTAAGTCAAAATAATCAAATTAGATACATATTTAATCCTGCGTCTACAATTGTAATAATGCATGAAGAAAAGATTGCCAAAAAAATTTACCCTACCACTGTTATGACTGCTCACTGTGATAAGATTTATTTAATTAAATCTCTGTTTAAAAGTAGAAAAATAAGACGATCTTTTGAAATTGTTAGTTTAATAATGATTATTTCGATATTATATAACACCAGTTTTTAACATTTACGTAGGTCATTAGATTTATCGGAATTATTGAACCAGTTTAATTTATTGTAGTAGCCTTTATCTACTAAATATATGTATTGTACAGTAATGGTACTCTTATACTAGTCTGAAAGTCCGACATAAACCATTTAGCAATAGGGGGCACTATAAATAATAAATTATAATTGCTACAGAGTTTAAATATAACCATAAAGACAAAAAATTGAGATGGAAAAGAATTGGAAAATCACGAACCCCGTAACTGCCGCCAACCTTTATATACGCCTCACTTTACCGATGCGTTGCGTTCACTGCCGCCAGCGTTTTAAAATTTTTAATATTTGTTTTTTTTTTCGTTTTCTTTTTTCATGAAAGAAATAGGTTTCATGTTGCTAAACGCAACTCCTTATTTCCACACACCGCAATAACTACGCGCGCCTGTATGAAAAACGGCGACACTGGGGAGCGCATCTCGTAAGTTTTCCAAGGCAAGTAAGGGGTTAATATTTTTATGTAACTAGTCTTAGCCATTAATATTGTTACATAAAAACTTTTCTTTCTCTCAACTTTTTGAATATATTGAATTTGGACTACGTTTACTATTTTGAAAACTTTTTTCTCTTTCGCGCCATTTCACATATTTTTTCGTGTTCATTATCAAATTACAATACGGAATGAGGTATTAAATAGAATTGCAGTGATCGCCTAGCACAAAGTGGGTATGAAACCGTCGGTCATATACAAGGCACTTCAAAAGCTTGGTATCAGCTGTATGTTGTGCATATATCGTACTATCAACAGATAGAACACTTCCTCTATCGAAAACCAGAAAAGATCGGGGCGGCCGAATGCTGTTAGAACTACAAAGGCTGTTAATACTGTTAAAGACAGAATTCGTCGAAACCCCATTAGGAAGTAAAAAATTTTAGCGCGAGAAATGATGATTCCCGCTGACTCTGACGCGTATTATTAAACAAGACCTGAAGCTCGGTCCTTATCGTTACTATACAGGACAAGCCCTAAATCAATCTTTATAATTGAAGAGCTTGGACTTTCTAGCACGAGTCTGTACCTGGTCACAAGGCACGAACTACCCAAGCCGGGCTTAACACCTCATCCAATCCAGACCTCAACCCTTTAGACTTCAAATTATGGTCATTAGTAGACGACATGACCTAAACGACAAAACGACATTGATTCTCTTAAAAGATCTTTGTAACAAGCAGTGGCGAAATTTCCCTCGGAAACAGTGCCTAAATCCATAGATTCGTGGCCAGACAAATTAAAGGCCTGAATAAAAGCCAAAAGTGGCCATTTCGAATATATTTTTTATTGAGACTAATGAATATGTAGGTATAAATTTTAGTAATATTACATTATTTAAAAAAAGCATTTTCACTTGTAACTGAAGTTATGACTGGACTTGGTAGATGGCTATACAAGTGCTCGGGCTCGCCCTGTGGACACGCCCCTGGGTATATAGAGTAAACAAAACTAAGTCCACTGGTAAATCAATGAGATGATGAAGTTCCATGTCGCAATGCGCCATGGATAAATATTTTAACAGTTTAATGTCGCCGGCCGGCAACTAGCAGACCTTACCTACCACGTTTATTATTCGAGAAGGTCGCCAACGATATAACAATGAATATAAATAACACTAGATAAGCATTTCATCTCATATTACACATCGAGTGTTTACAAATTACATTGTAACGATTAGAGTGAGAATAGACTATACGAAATAACTGTTTACTTTAAGAACTTTAGGATTATTACAATGAAATGTTCTGATATTAATAAAAGCAGTTTTTAAACGTTGAATATTATAATTTCATAAATTATTCTTTTTTAATTAACTTTCATCGGTAATGGACTAATACTTGATCTCACATTCATGTGATGCTAAGTGACAAAAAGGCCGTTGATAATTAAATAAAATTGGGTAATGTGTAGTGTACTCAACCTTGAATGTTTTGTAACACATAGGTATAATTGCCGGAACACAACAACCCTCTTACGACGATTGACTTAGAAGTTTGGAGGTAGCCCCAGGCGGGACCGAATAAATATAACCACAACTCTTATGACCTTTAAATTGAACTAAAGACCTCCGTGTCACAAGCTGTTAACCGCTGTGACACGGAGTTTAAACTAGCCTCAGTCTACTTGAATGATCATTTAATGAACAAAAGATTAGAGAACTCTGATACAATGTAATAAATAAATAAGATACACATTAAACCGTAAATAAAAACGTTAGTTATAATAAATAAATCAATGCAGTGGTCGATATTTCGCAGTGGTGCGGCGTAGCAAATAACACTCGACACATGCGTACTGCCGTCGCGACCTAAATACGCTATCGAGTCAAACGACGCGCGCCACGTAGGTACACCACGAGCAATGTACATTCGACACGCTAAGTTATGCACTAACTTATAGTACTCACATAAAATATTAACCGTTTGAGTGCAGAGCAGCCCGAAAGAGCTCATCTTGAGTTATCTTAAAATTACAGAGTGACTGAGCTCGTATTTATTTTCTAAATTTATTATGAACTTTAGGTGGTTGCACTAGTAAAGCATACATTAAAATTTTAAAATTATAATTTTCTTACAATTTGGAATAAAAATAAATCGATATTAATTCGATAAAGCCTATCATTCGTTACCCGCGCACATACTTGACAGGTTCATTATCATTTTAATCAAATGTGTCATATTTAATATACAACGAAGTTACCAAAGGTACTATACAGTCTACAGAATTTAAAGTTACGTTGTCTTCATACATTTTATGATCACACGTAAGTAGTTCGATCAGAATATGTATATGAAAAAAAAATATTGATAAAATGTAACAACTTAGATCTAATACTATTTTATTACAGAAAAATAATCTTTACGATCTACATAAAATTCTTAGACACAAGAGTTAGCTTTCGACTTGGAACGCAATCTTTAGCGTGCTGACAAAGCAATGTAATTTTTTTTTAAAAAGAAAATATTTTTTTAAGTTAATTTTAAATGTGTGAAAAATTTATCGAGCACCTGTACTATGCTATCCACCATATACCTTTCAATAAGAGTTAAATACTGACATGGCTAATTAACAACGTTCATATATATGAATAAAGAATGCATTACCTAATCGAAGTTTAAAAAAATTCAAATAATTAAAAATAAAGAAATACAGAAACTGTACAGGAAAAGGCATAAGAGAACTCGGTGTCGCTAAATATTCTTATAAAAGTTAATTAACTTTAAACAAAAGATTCGCACCCATTAAAGAGGACTGAAACTTCGACAACAGTACACAATTATCACGTGTGAAATCAAAACCTTTATAAGCCGGGTCTGTGACTTGTTAGCAAAAATTATTATAAATTATCCAAATACCCACAAAGTTAATTAATATACACTTAGAGGAAATAATGTACCCTTATGTTATATTAAAAAATTGTCAATTTTTTGTTAAGAGGATTACGTAGGTGTAATATAAATTCAAATGGTTTCCGAATAAAACTAGCTACCCCTCATTCTACACTACCTCTATATTTATAGTATCGAATATTTCATAAGACAATTTTTCTTCGTTCTTCAGTAAAACCCTATCAAAGAACTTTATCATTCGACAATTAAGTAAATTTTAAATAGATACTTCTACTTTATCATGTGAATTAATACTTACATTTATCAGATTTATGTAACTGATGTTTAGTTGGTATTAAAATATGTCAGTAATACAAAAACTAATATTTCTTTGAGATAACGTCAGCGCAGCCATACACAAAGTAACACACCAAGATAACAATATACTTTCAAACGTAATGAGTTACGTAATAAACAATTTAAGATTGTATTCTAGATGCAAAAAAATATTACTAGGTTTTAGTATTACATTTATATAAATATACAGTTAATAGTAAGAGAAATAAATTTTAACAAATTTCTTTCCATAAGTATACACCAGACGCGTGTTTTGTTCTGCCTTATACTTTCTTAAAAAAGTTCCAGAAGCGTCTCAAGAAATTGTAAATATATTGCCGGTATCCTCCCAACAACATTGTAAGCAACAAATAAAAACATAAATTGTAAATAATGATTATTTATAGTCGGGAGTAAAATACTGCTTAATTTTAATAAACTTAAATAATAATATGATTAGGAGATGGTTTTGCAATATCTAATCACATTTGTAAAATAAGAAAAAATTATACAAATTTATATAAACAATTTAACGAGCTTATCCAGAAACAAAAATATCTAAGTTAAATACCTTTGAAATAAAATACGACATCAAAGTTTGATTGACACCGCGAACCAAAGAAGAATAAAAGCAAGCGATCGAGTGGACAGGCCGTGGGGTCAATAACCTCAGACGGCCAGACATGGCGTCGTCGATATCATGGGTATATGGGTATGGCTTGCTTTTAAACCATCACGTCCAAGCTCCATAAGTATATCTAAGTCTTCCTTGGCGTTGTAAGAAAAGTTCGGTCTTTTTCAACTTTAATATTAAAGATCAGAAGCAAAAATATTTAGCTTAGGTTTACATTATTTCAGATTCGATGTTATATTACCAAACAAATAACGTACAAGTAACTTAAGTGAAATAAATATGTAAAGATAATAAATATGTATTTGTATTAATTTTCATGAATAAAGAAGGAAATTGAAAGTTTTCATACTTTTTTCATTTGATTCTAGCCCTCACCTACTCATCGAGACTTACAAGCAAAAAATATTAACAATATCGGTAAAGCCGTTCATTTCTGTGATAAACTTCACAATAAAAGGTCGAAAATTAGTTTCAATAATTTTCATTTACAGATGCCTAATGTTCTTAAAAATTTAGGACTACAAAATGTGAATATGTCGATTTCAATAGGAATCCTGTAACAAAAAAAATCTACATAACTTCTAACTTTTGCAAAAAATGGCAAATTTTTAATAATCTAAGATTTAGTTTTGGTAAAAACTTTCAAATTGTTTACGTGATTAGTGTTGTAATACATTATAATATCCCGCAAGTTTATAATACTTGTGTTCAATTTCCATTAAAAAGTCGAATATTTTCCACTATAGTATGGGCGTCCACTGTAATCGACAGACACTGAACAGTATAGTAGTGTAGTCCACAGTCGAGCGTCGACTACACTTCACGGCCAAAAACTTTTTAATTTAATATCTGCAATCGTACTGTGTGCGTAGTTGCAGAAACAAGGTAAAAAGTTCTATAAGTGTTGCATAAATCATACATTACAAAATAAGCTGTATGTCGGCTGTGGAATGGGGTTCGTAGCCGATAAGTGCTGTAGCCAAATGGTTAACACTAGGTTTATGCAAATATTTTCGTGATTTATTTTTCGAGTCTACGGTACTTGCTGCATGTTATATTATTAAATTTCCTGTTTTGCTATACAAAAGGAACGCATATTTCGCGCATACACGAAAACTTTTTTTTTGATTGTCGTTCCGTTAAAATGATGGTTACCGTAAATGTAGTGATGAGTTGCACTTTACCAATTCAAATGATGTTTCTTTTTTACGGTACACGTAGAAGTCTGCTAAAGTCGCCGGGATTATTTATTTAATTACGTTCAAATTTTAGTGCACGTATCACAACGATATGTGATTTTGGAGATTGTTTGATTTACTTTTCGTAATTCGCCATCAAATGACTTTCATCAAATAAGCAAGGCTGTGTCTATCCGTATTAGGAGCGACGCTACATTGCATGCTAGAGACGCGAGGCACGCGAGGCGGTCGCGCCTGTTTTGTGCCAGGATATCCGGTGCGAATGAAGCTGCTAAAGCGTCCTGTTCGGTTGCTACCGATAGGACGAAAAGGTCAACACCTAGGTTTGAAAAAGCAATGTCACAGAATGAAAAGGTTCTATATACTTATCACGAATATAGAGTGCTCTTCACTATTTTTTTTAATAATTTGCAATCGGTACGAATACTTCCTTATTTATATTTTTGAAATTGCATTATAATTTATTTATTGTTATTCAATTAAAAATATAACTAAAAATTAGATAAACAACGGATTCTTGTTTATCGCCATCTAGTTATGAATGAGAGTTACAGAATGCCTATTTGTCTAACGAACCACGGAATTCAATATAATAATATATCTCTTCTAAAAATTCCAAGTGTACTATAATAAATTTACATTATTTGTTAGAGTGATGTTACTCGGCGTTAGACTTTTCGACGACATTTACAACTTCTTCGAACTCAGGGCTCTAAATTTCCATTGGTCGAACACGTGCCTAGATTTCCACGGGTTTTAAATCGTTAGTATTCACATAATATTTTCAAAGTGAAATTTACAATTAATTAGTAACAATATAAATAACAAATGAATACTAAAATAAATATTACTTAGCTGCTTTGGAAGTAACGATTAACATAATTAATCTAACATTTGTTGCATTTATCTATATGATAAAGATATCAAATTTCTACCGTAATCTGAACATCATTTAAAAACATAAGATTTAACGTAAAAAGCATTTTTTTATAAAATGCCTATATACAATTCGTATGTCCACTATATATACAATAACTTTAAAATAAGTTTTGTAATACCACCGTGCGTGTATCATAACATAATAATAGCACACGACATACATTAGACTAGCCAAGAAAACATTTTCGATTTCTCATAACCGTTATAGATTAAGTTACATGCAAACCAGTGGCATCATTACGAGGAGTTACATATTCATTTGTATATAAACAACTACGTGTGATGTAAAACGTAGGAACACCGTTATGAGCTTTTGCCAAGCGGCCAGTCTAACGCGGCGTGACGTCGCGCCGCCTCGGTGCCTGTTTCATTTTGTTCACGTACTCGAATAATCCGTTACTCGTTGTCTACTTTCACTTTAAAAATAAGCTTTTTCACGGTCCCCGTACTAAAGGCAATAGTTATGATTGGTCGCATGATTCGATTTCTTGTTTTTAATATATTAAATATCATCAAATGTTAATGACTGTATTCGATTTATTCTTCAACTTTTCTGTGGATCACCTGCTTGCCTTGTAACACGAAGGTCTCGGGTTACGAGTCACGGGCTACAGTAGTAGTGATGTCTAGATAGTTGTATGGTTTTTCGAACCCGCCTGGCTAGCTACCACTCCCAATGTCAATCTGCTACCATAACAAAACTGCTATATTCCGGCATTCATACATGTGAGAGCCAGAAGAATTCAGGGCGAACACGCTTGAACATTTACGGTTTCATTGTCACAATATCAAGAAAAATCGAAGTCAAATGTGAGAAAATAACTGTATAAAAAATTGGTGTGTTAAAAAAATACGTGTTATCATTTTGACTAGAGCATTTAACCACGGACCATGGAGTCGACCCTAATGTTATTAGAAAGTGCCCAACGCGACCGAAGCAACCGCAACTAACTGCGAAGCGTAAATAACTACGCGCACCCGTGCCTGCGCGCATAGTGCGTACCCGAACTCATTGAGAGCGGCAGGAAACAATGCGATTTTAATCACAACTACCAGAGTGCTTCAGGTGTTAGCCTTATGAACATAGTAATATGGTCTATTTTAGTGCGTGGCCAAATAACTGTTGTGCGGATGTAGTTATTCACGGTGGTTCACAGTATGTCGCTCGCCGCCGGCCGGTGTGCTGACTGCTGCTGCATTTTTAACCGAGCTTTTGTTTGTTTTTGTAATCAGGCCCCGGTGTTACTTACCTATCTTTGTTTTAGTACACCCATGTACCGGCCACGGTGTAACGGCAACGGCAATAACTAAAACAGACTAGGGTTTGTTTTTAGTTTTCAGACGCGTCGTTAGCAATCCGAAACGTTAAGCGTCATACAAATATTTAAAGGATTTTAAAAATGTTTCATTCAAATTCATGACGCACGAAGTAAACACTAACCTTACCGCACCTTTATAAAAATGCCGAGTCACACGTGCTCACAAGGAAATATAGCGTTGTATGTAACATAAATATGATTATTCAGATCGTAACAATTACGCAAATAATCCCACGATCTAGATAGCTTAATTTATTTAAATAATTAAATTAATATTAATTTCATTATTCTTTAAAAACTATCGATTTCGGTGTTCCGTTTCGTTTTCCACATTTCTTTTTAATATTGTTAATACTTCTTCCACTGAAGAGCGGTCGTGGTTATAATTTTCGCTAGATACCTTCCGTTGTATTATGCATTATAATTGAATTTAATATCTTAAGGAAATTAAGGTAGTTTCTTGCAGCAGAAATATTTACTGGCGGTTTTAAATTATTTCAAATCATTAAATATTAGTACAATTTCTAAACATTCATACCTCCTGAACACTGCCTAAAGTTCGCCCACATTTAATATACCTAAACATCCATACAAACACGGTGTGTGAAGCCAAGCAACGCTTATTCGCTTGGTTGCATTCGTCTCGCCATTATTATGAACGCAAATTATTTTCTCACGAACACTTCAGACGCGTGTGAGTCAATATTATAAATAAAGCTAAGTCATCTGAATTCACTAATTTTTTTCTGAAAAAGATGTTATAATTTTCGATTTATCATTTCAAACATTTTGAAACAATCCTCCTACTAACCAATCTCTATTTCGTTGGTGGATAATAAGAATTTTCGTATCAAAAAGTAGTATTCCTTGAATATTGAAAATTGATTTGGTTATATAGTCAAATCGTAGTCAAAATTCGTATCGACTTTAAAGAAGGAAAAAAAATCTTTTATCGTACATTAGTAAAGAGCAATATGTGTGTAAATTATTTTTATAATGTGTCGTAAATTATTTTTATTGGACTATTGTCCCAAATGTCTGAAGCACTTCTCAACGAGCGTTTGATGCAATTTCCAAATAGCGTTTTCCAGCTTCCTTCTAGTGTTGACATCACGACCGCGGCTCTATATTTAGCGCTACGAACTCAACAAAAGTGGCAGCTGTAACTACTAGAGTTTTCTCTGATACGAAATCACTGCACAATAAACTTTTTTATCTCTCTATCTAACAACCACGCTGTTTGACCAATTTCTAGAGAGCATTTTGTAAGGAGGCAATTCATCGGAAATTTGAATTATCTGTTAAATTATAAATAGATCTCTTCGTTTTTTATTGCACATTTAAGTTTACAAAACCCTGTCATCATAGAAACACTACAACTTAATGACCTTGTAAAGTAATCAGACAGGGATCACCTGGTTACAAGGTAAGCAACTTCACTATTACGCGGCGGAATAAGTGTTTTGGGCATTCGAATCATTCCACTACCAAGTGAATTTCTAGATTAAAAATAAGTAATTCTAAAATATTCAGTAGAAATTACAGTGACATTGACGTGAAGCAGGCTTTCATAAAATGGTTGATAGACAGGAGCGGACGAACTAACAGGTACATCCCATGCCGGTGCGCGGACGAATCCATTAACCCAAATTTAGAACCGCGCCCGAGCCACAACATACGTGAGCTAGACGCCTATAAACTATTTCCTGTCTCACTCAGTCATCAGGTCATTGCCTAATGTTTTTTGGTTCGATTATCGATGTAAATTATCGAAACAAACCACTTATATATTGTCGTAGTTGCATTACGTTGCAAATGAAACCTTGGTGGTTAGAAATCTGTTAATTAACAAAGAGAATGCAATAATTGTTTAAAATTTAATAATTATCAAACCCCATTACATTCAAAATACAACTTAGAATATCTATTATGAAACATATAATTGTTGAAATTCATTTATTCTTTATACAAATGAAAGGTGAATGAAGCTTCGCCCAACGGTAAGTAACGCATTGTACTTACAATGTGGCACGATTTTGCCTACGCAACAACTAAAAGCACTATTCAGTTTATATAATAGATTTTTTAATCTTTCTTTTAGTTGAAAACAAAATTATATAAATATTCTTCTTCTTGTCCCTCTATATAAATATAATGTGTTCGAGGGGAAACTGACGATCTCGGTTTCTAGTCAGCATTGAGTGTTAAATGTGTTTGTTATAGAACTATGCTTTCTTACTGAGGACTTGCGCATAACATAACTTATGTTGCGTTAGTGCTGTAATAGTCAAAAGGGTCTATATCGATACTCTAAGTCAAGAATAACTTGCAATAGGTCAATGTCAACAGAAAAAAATTGAGGTCTATGAGATATAAATCCTCGATAGTCATCAATTGAAGTTGATCAATTTGTATAAATTCAATATTACATTATTTCTACAGAAAACCGTAAAACATAGTGTCGTTGTAAACAGAGTTTATAATAATATTGTCTTTGACTCCAACATAAGTCAGGTTTTGGACATTTTTGTGTGGTGACATTACTATGGTTTCTTTACAAGGAACTGAGTCGAAATTATATATCGCTTACAAGTCTTTCCCTCGTGTGTGATCGTCCCTTTTATATCTAAAGGCACGTGTTAAAAATATATATATACAAGTGGCCAGTAACTTGACGCCGCACAGAAACAATGTGTGTCTGTCCGGTCGGTCAGGGAAGTTCAAAGAGTGCTTTTCGGTAAACAACACCTCACATTTAGCTCGCGTCATTTACTAAGAATCGGTTTGTTGCAGGCCCGGTTGGTATATAATATTTATATATTTAATAAATAAATATAATGT
>DWQX01004005.1:0-16074 GCA_018245475.1 Pharmacophagus antenor
GTTTTTTCGAATCCACCTGGCTAGCTCGCACCATAAATATCAATCTGCCTAAATATGGTTGCTGTGTTAAGGAAGTAATATATGCGAGAGCCACATGTTTGACTGGCAATACAGAATTTTTTTATCGTTTATAGGCGAGCCCTTGGGCTCTGTTGCACCTGATGTTAAGTGACAATAAGACCATAGACGGCGAAGCGTGGTTTCCGAGAATACTTCTTGTAGATCTGGTAGCTAGCCAAGCGAATTTTGAAAAACCCCATCACTATCCAGACTCCGCTACTTCTGTGGCCCGGGAATCGAACTCGGACCTCCGCATTACAAGGCAAGGCGGCTGAACCACTGCGCCACAAAGACGTTCAAAATACATGCAACAGGTAAAAAGAAATACAAAATGTAAAATTTAGGGTTTAAAGTTATAGACCATTTCTGATAAGAAAAAATGTACAATTGAAATGAAAAAGATAATTTCGATGTATCTAAATAGATAATTAAGTACTATGTTAAAAAAATTAATATTTATTTAATTTTTCTTATATATAGAAATTTGCACGCTTAGAAAAGAAGCGATCTCATCCCACGCCTCAACTGTCCACAACTGCAAAGGCTTCGTCTATGGCAGGCGTAAGCGGTCAACCGGAGGATCATGACCAGCCGTAATAATTCAACCACGGCTCTGTCTCTTCACCAGTCATACCTTTAATCTACTCACTCCTTCGATGCCTCAACTATCAGTTACTAACAGCGTTATTTTATCACCGTTTGACGCAATGAAAGTCTGATAGATCTACCATAAACTATGTTAACACATTAAAATAAAATGAAAGGAATGACCGAAATTCTAAAAAGATTAAATATAGATTATAATCAAACCGATTGCGATAAAATTAATATATTTAAGAAAACAATTTCACTTCAGAATAGAGACCGATTTTGGGCGTATTCAACTTGATGCCCCTCATTAATCAAGTCGAGAAAATGCTGCTATATGTTTTGGAGCAATGTTGGGTATATAATTGTAGAGATGTACTAAATTTTTGGACTCATCACACGAAATAAATATCTAATAAATAATACTTGACCTAACTTTTCTACGATGTTGACACATTATTGACCGGCGTCGAAAAAACCACTCACCCAATTGTGTTTAACCGGTGGACTCTTTTCAGCACATGTTGTTTTTTTTATTTAAATATGGACAGGTCGAATTAGGGAACCGATCAATAATTAAAAAATTTATCAGTCAATAGGCTATAGCTAGAAGCAGAATTTTGGGCTAAAGGTGGGCGAGTCTCACCAACGAAAATTCTATTAATCGGCTAGCACACAATAACGTGTTAAGTTACAATGAAGGCAAAGATCACTGAATTGTTATCTTGCGGAACACCCGGGCTATGTTTTAACGGCCGCAACATATCAATGCTTTTATAGCGGCCTATTGACTAGACGGGTTAGTGAAAATTTCTACCATCATCTAAACTCCATCACTTTAATAGGATCGAAACCAAACCAAAGGTTTCCAACAAGGTATGTATTAACCACTGTGTCACCGAGGCAATAGAATATAATTAATGTGATTTCAAATAATTTTATACTTACCGCCATACAGTTACATGCAAATATTACCATGTTTCCTTGTGAAATGCGACGCTGTAGCTAATTGAAGTTAAAAGGAACACGAGAATTAACATCTCACGAATCAAGGCGAGAAATACATTGAAGTTTAATGTTTTTCTTAAAGCATCAAGACGAACTTAATGTAAACCTGATCCTAAGTGATGCTTTGCATTAACATTTTGTAAAGCGCTGCGTAATAGGTTCTTCTATTTAGAAATGGGAACCAGAACCATCACATATAAGAAATACATAAGTAATGTTGGAAGTATGGACGCATCTTGAAGATTAATTATTTATATGTGAATTCATTAACTGACAACATTATTAACCTGGGAATCGAATCCAGGATCTTCGGGTTACAAGACAGCGGATAAACCACTGCGCCACGGAGACAGTAGTGATAAAAAAAATTGTATTGGTATAAAAAAAAATTACACGGGTTATTATGACACCCCTCGTTTTGGATCAATGGGTAAGAATTTAGTAGTAAAACGTAATCATTTCATAACGTACACTTCTTGAGTCCAGGTAATCCAAGAAAAAAATTTCCGCTACTTTATGTCGCAACCAGGTGTCCGAAGCTATAAATAATGTAAAATGAAAGCAAAAACATTCCGTCGTCTCTTGTCACTTCGAGCTTGAAAAAATAAAATGAGTCATTTTTTATTCGTACAGCAACGTCTAACGTCTCGAAACGCTAAGCCTAAAGATATACAAATACTCGCTATTTGTAACAACATTTACACAAACAACTCTTTATTTACTTATTTTTATATAACAAAATAAAAGGTGAAAAAGAATTTTTGGCAATGTTACAGCCCAAAAAAATCTTTTACGATAATAACGAGTGCTAACGTCACATACACAAAACCTTTTATTATTAACAACAATCAATGAGCTTCAAATGTAACAAAACTCTAAAAAGTTCATAACGAGACTATTTTCGATAAATTAGGTTTTCTCATTATTACGAAAAATAGTAGCAACACGAGAAAAAAAACTATGTTTTTTAAAAACGGAACGCAATGCATTTATATAGTCGACAAAAGACATTAAAAAATAACGGAACAATAAAAAATAACCGTTGACTATAATATTATAAGCGTTAAACGCAGTTAGAGGTAGTTTGGAATAAGGAAACTGTGAACACGAACATTGTCAGGTCGATGTTGATGTCAACATGGACACCAAAATAATTAATGACTTGGATGTGCACGCACCTTGATTTATGGAAAACTCGACACCCATCATTGTCCTTAAAGGAAGCAAGTAAAGTAATCTGTGTATCGACTCATAAACAAGTGCATAGAATTCAAATTAAATAATTAAGTTAATATCCGTATTACGTGGTTTTTCGATTCAATTGTTTTATTGTAAAATAATAATGTAATTGTTTTGTAGCGACTTAAAGAAATTTCCTCAAAAACTTAAAACTTTTGATAGAGCTATAAATGTTGGTGGCTTGCCTTGTAACGCGGAGGTCCTGGATTTGATTTCGGGCCATTGGAGTAGTGGAGACTGGATAGTGAAAGGATTTTTGCTTCCACCCCCAATTCAAAAGACATGCTATTCTCTAATTTATATGGATATTTAAAGCCAAATTTCAATAAAAAAATGTATATAAATAAATTGAAAATATTACGTGAATAATAACTTTATATCTAACGCATTAAAATATGATATATTGTTTTAAGTACTCCGTCATAAAAATCAGTAAGTTTCATTTATTGTTGCAAGAACAAATGGTAACGGAAACTTTAAATATTCTAATACTTCTAACGCAATAGCATTTTTTTGTCCAGAAACTTATTTAATTATATAATTATCCTCAGATAAATCCGTAACTGCCTGCTTTAGTGAATAGTGTGTTTTCAAATTTACAATTTTAGCTTAGTGATCCTATGACATAAGGAATAAATTATATCTTTTAGCAAATACCCCTATTTGAATATCTTAAAATTTACCTCGGTAACAACAAATTAAAGTAAAAATGCTATAGCAATCAGTCCACCGTTTCTTCTGATAACTGTAACATATTTTTTTATAATTATTAAGTATTGAAAAACACTTAAAATCGTAATTGTATTTCCACAAATTATATTAACTTTAAAGAAAAATAAAGTGAAAAAACATTGAAAACGTAAAAAATGTTTTTAACATGATTTATTGTAATTGATTAACTTGGTTACTTACATGTATAATGTTTGTCGGTAAAGAGGAAAATGATTTTGGCTATAAAGTTTGTTAAAGATACAAATTGGTTTTTGGCAAAAACTTGACCCCAATTTCACCTAATGTTATTTGATTATGAGGCCGTACATGGCGAAGCATGCTCGCTGAGAATATTTGTGGTTCATATTTAGGACTGCCGGAAGACAGCAATGATAATATGGCGGCAGATTAGCATTGAGGGTGGTAGCTAGCTAGGCAGGTTCGAAAAAACCTACCACCATTCAAACTGCACTACTCATGTTGGCCCAGTTACCGAACATGAGACCTTCGTGTGACAAGGTATTCGGTAAACCGCTGTGTTAAAATGGTAGTAAACATTTTTCTGTTCAACAAACTCGTATACAATTTTAAATGAAATATGTGTATCAAATTTCAAAACGTAAATTGCAAACAAGAAATTAAATAAAGACGTAACTATCTGTTAATACAAGGCGACGTAAATATCAGAAAATTCATCTGATGATAATCAGTAAAAGCATGTGAAGAGAAGTGACGCTCAGTAGAAAAATCGAAATTATTTAGAAGAGTATTCATAAAGAATTCTGTTTCGTATCGCCTGAAAGTGGAACCTTCAAAGATAGAGTGAACCTCTGTCAATTAACTACGGGCCATATAAGCCTAATCTGCAAACTGTATTTCCGGCTTGAGCTAACGAAGTATGGCGGCTTTGGCCACATTAATTTATATTATAGACCTTATTTACCTGTTAACTTTTTCGCTCAACCATAACGCACAAAATTATTACTTAATGATAGATTTATTAATATAATAGATAAGTTTTTAAATAAACATATATTGAGGTAGATTCTCTGGTTACGTAAACATCAAGAGTATCTGAGGCATCGCGCAATACAAAGTCGGCTCTATAAAGAAAAAATAAACAAACGACTACGAAACAAAACAAATAAGTCGTAGCATAATATTGTGTATAAAATTATTCATTATGTACATCCATGTCTGTATGTGCGTGTGTAATATGCATACATATTTATGTTTATTAATATGTATTATAGTTCTTTTTATTTAACACTGTATTTACTTTTCTTCCGCCTACCACGGCATATCTCCACATCCTTAGTTGCCAGGCAGAGAATGACTTAAGGCATTAAGTACGCCATTTGTAACCTCATTTATGGGTGATATGATAAAAAATTTAAATTATAATAATTAAATTATTAACTTAATACACAACTATAGGCGAAATCTTTTTTTAAAATAAAAGTCATCTCTTCAATATCTCCACACGGAATAATATCGACAGTAACTAAATATAGAAACACGACTCGGCTAATTGATATTCTAATAATCAGCGATCAAACTGCACAATCATCAACAACGTACATCCAAAATCATACGACAGAATTGGAATCACTGTAATTAGCCACGTTGACCTGTCTTATATCGATTTTATTTTATTATGGCCAAATCTAATATAAATGTCCTTAAAATTATGACAAAGGTTATCATACAATTATATATTCATGTCTACACTAATCAAATCAAGTAATTTTACGTAGCACTTTATTATGTCATAACATAGACAGTAGCCTGGGTTTACCATCCTTCACCACTTCTTAAGTGCTCAAGCTGTGAAGAAAAAACGGCGCAATAAACGCTTCAGCAGCATGCTTTCTCTAAATATTGACGACGAAATAATACGTCAAAATTAGGAACTATGCAGATTGAACTAAGGTTCGAGATCAAAAACATATACTATTTGGCGGCATAATTCACACGTGATTGCAGTCCGCTGCATAGACTTGGGCAAACTGCAGTCACAAGTGAATTTTCACAATCATATCTTTACTACATAGAATTATCTTTAATAGCATCAAGATAGCGTTTACAGATTAATAATATAAACTCTATAATGGTGCTTATCTACACGGGATTTTTTATGCCTCCACGAAGCAGTTTACCGTTTGCCTTGTAACCCAGAGGTCCCTGGTTAAAATCCTGACTAGTAGAGTTTGGATAGTGGCACGGTCTCTCAATCCCGCCTGGCTAGTTATCACCGTCAATACCAATCTGCCACCTTAACAATATTGCGGTGTTGCAGTAGACATACTTGTATACCCGAATATTATATATATTTTCACAATTTATGGCCTTATTGTCACTTAACATTAGGTAAAATCGAGGTCAAGTGTTATGCATAACCGATTAAAAAATAACTGTAAAAAAAATATATATATCATTAATATACTTGTGTATCTGTCAAAAACACAACACTCGTATAACGATACTACAACACGGCGACATCTATTGATCCATATAATAAATGAAAATCTCTCTATTAAAAAAAAATTATAACAATTATGAACCTTATTTACATCGGCATCATTAAAACACCGTCATGTGATCCCTCGGCGTCTATAAATTTAATTAATTCGTTCAATTAATTTGCGCCGTTCACGTTGACGCTGACAAGATGAGATTCTTGAGTGATTTTAGATGACGTTATTGTACGTAACTGAAGCTATATTAATTTTTGTTTGTTTTCCTAAAAAAACGAAAAGAAAAAAAAAACGTGCGTTCTATAATTTTCTACAACGTGAGAACGCGATATCCTTCATGTTTTAAGTGTTAATTGAAAAAACGTACAGGTTATAATTGCATGAATGTATATTATCACTTAACAAAAACGTCATAACCGTTGATTTTACTGGCGATTGTTTGAAATTGTTCCAGTTTCCTTTGTCTGCAATTTTTTTATACACAAAAAAATGAATATAATTTGATTTAAACATTCAATTCTATGAAATGTCCCAATATTGGTAAAACGGAGATTTTTGTATTATTAAATATTTGTACAAAACGACGAAATGATATTCGTTGTCATTTTCAACATAAATTCGTTCAGCTTTGTGTATTAATTGTTCAATCGTCAGTTGGCTGAATCAAATCTGTTATTATAGTACAGTAATGACTATGGGGACAATTTTTTTGCCAATTTTGTGAACGTCAAAGTTCACACCGCCTAAAGTGAGATTGCTAAACTTCGGCCTGTAAACTGGTCAGATTAAAACTTGCAGCATTGTGGATTAGAATTTTGGTTGGTAGTTAGCTAATTGAGTTTAGTTTTAATAAACAAATTACACGAGCCGCTGCGCACAGAAAGAAGACAATGGAGATAACAAATAAATTGAAGAAATCCGGATAACTGATTGTTCATTATCTCTTAATTTATTTTAAAAGAAAGCGGCGGTACTGGAGACTAATTGTTTGTTAATTAATAAAAAGTCGCATTAGCTCATATAATTTGCTCATTTAATTGTGATGATAATATTTATTAAAATGTTAATTTCTAATAACATTACTACTTTAGCTGGTTGTTTTATAAATCGCTAAATTTTTATATTTATATCAACACACTAAATAGTTTTTACTCCTTAGTATGTACTAGAAGCTTAGTTATTACGACAAAACTCTAAAAAAATCCGATTTAATAGAACGTTTCAAAAAGAAGTATAATAATATAACTGTTGTACCTGTAAAATCCTTTTATATCTGAAAAAAAAATTAAAACGTGTTAAGAAATTTACTGTAATGTAATATATTCAAAATTTCACTTATAAATTCTACATTTCAACAAAAAGTTAATATTTTAAATAGATTGTAGTGATTTATTTATAATAGAACTAAAAATAATTTTACAATAGTCTTGAATAATTACTTATCGTTACTTAAAATAATGTCAATTCGTTTAATCTAGTTTTAAATTCACAAGTTAGTAAATACTATAGGCATTTATTAATGTAGAAACAAGTCTTAAGTAAGTTAACTAAACGCAAAATTATTTTGTAATACAAATTAATTGCTAAAGCCGGATATTACTTGCCCTGAACTAGACGGCGAAATCTTTACTTCAAAGAAATATGGTGTAAAACGTAAGTAAAAGTCAAAATTCGATAAAAATATTAAAACAGTTGCGATGGATGAGATTGACATGTTCTTAGATTAAAAAGTATTTTTTTAGTAAATACTAAAAGATACGAGGCTTATCGTACTTGTTACATAAAACTAGACGAACTAAACTTTTAATGCTTATATAATTTTAATACAAATTAATAAAACTTTCGCATAGGAAATTCAAATAATTTTCTAAAATAGAATCATATACTGTAATGATGTATGTACTCGTACACATTAACTATTTCTTATAAGTATTTCCAACATCGATTTAGTCACAACTCAAAATCAACTGTAAATAAATAAAAAAATATTTGATAATTATTGTCCCATTTAATTTATAACAAAATGAATCTTCCTCCGCATCAACAATAACTATAATTACCGCAATATTACATTATTCTCCACATACGCAATATCTTGTGGACTTTTCAGCTTATTTAAATTTATGTTTCGATTTACTCCAACGTTTGTATCCACATACATTTAGAGCATACGACTTCTGCAAAAATAATATAAATATTTATCAGTCATCTGTTGTACTGCATTCATAAGCGAAATATTAAAATATCAAAGTAACTTTTGGAAATTATCACCCAAATTATTTTTTTTCACGTCTCTATACATAAGACAACTAATATTTTCTCTTTTCTTATAAATAGATTTTTTCGACTCTTTAGTATAAGATTTATTTAATAGACAATATTACCATCTATAATATTCGATTGAATATATGAATATATGATATAGATAGATAGAATTTATATAAATTTAAATTATTTATGTTTGATCTTTAATCATTTTAATGATACTTAATTAAAAGACGTCCTGCTGTAATTTCCGATTTATCCAGTTATTTGTCTATATCTATTTTTTGTTGTTTTTAAGATTGTGCACTAATAGTTATGTGTCTACCAAATTTTGGCCAATCGCCAAATTTTTGAATTTTTCGATTTTGCATCAACCAAAGATATAACTATTGCCAATCATCCATGAATATCGATTTTAATTCAATTTATTTATTTTTTTTTATTTTAGAGCTATTTTTTTTAATGATAAGATATGCGATTACTTAATTTATTGAGCAATTATCGTTATTCAACTTTAATTAACACATTTTCCTACTTCTCTTGTGGATTTTTAAATTGCCGTTAAATTCAAGCAACAACAAAAAATTATATAATAAAAAGAATAGCAAAATCGATTCACCCGCTTCGTTTAACACTTTCAACACATTTTGCAATTTATTTTATTATATAATAAGTATAAAATACTTACCATATATACCATACATTTATTATGATACATGGAAACGTAAAGGACGTCGGGGATATCCTATATAAATATTATTATTGAATAGTTTCAATAAAGACCACTTTCGTATAAAAGACATATATACCAGTGGTCAAAACCAAAGGAAAAATATATTCAACTGATTTGATGAGATCTTTTGTACTATGAAATCCCTTCTCTGAACCGTGCTGATCTGGAGTCAATAAAAATGCAAATTGTGGTATAATTTTCCTTGTTCTAATGCTTTATCAGACTTTGATGTGAATAAGGACATTGCTCTCCAAAAGAAAACGATAACGGTAGAAAGGAATCTTTGTCACGATTCGTACCTTCAGAAGCAATAATACGGGATTTTGATTATTATCATTAGACTTAACTTTTCATTAAAAGCTAATTGTTGGAAAGATTAGTAATAATCTATACTTACCTAAAGTAATTAGAAGATGAAAGAAATTTTACACACTTTCGTCTTCCATAAAATAAATAGATAAGGAAAAAAAATTAGATCAGCATAAAAAACCTGATATTGCTTTTAGTTATCGTATAATTGAAGTACATAAATATTTAATTAGTTGTAATTCTAATTGTTCTTTAAATATTATTAAGTAAATCGCTTGTTTTAACCGGTGTAGAGGTTTTTCGTGGTAAATATTATAAATTGCCAGTTTTATGAAGTGAGACACATTACGACAATTGAAGTTTTACTGTACACCCTGTTTAGTTTTTTTTATCCTTTGTATATCACATATAAAATATAATTCTTTCGGAAGTACTTATATTTGTTTGTTATTTCATTGAGCATAAATCAATATCACTATAAAATTTAATCATTATGCACTTTATAAAATATAATGCTAGGACTACACACAATTCGAAATTATAATATCGATTTTTTCAAAATTAAGCGACACAAAGCCAAATGTGTCGCTCTTGAAAACCGGTGACATGATAATTTTTACAGTGGATAATAAGCAACCTAAAAATTTACATTCGAAAACATTTTTGATTTTTTAGATTTGTGATTATAAGAAGTCTTGTCGTTTTTAAAACAAACAAAGGCAAAGGTGCTTTCCCCTCTTTAAATTAATAGAAAAATCGCATCAATTGTACTTTTAATTTAGTTAAATCCGAACGAATTGAAATTTTCCCTTCAACTTCACCTCTCATGCTGAAGTACTAATTCCGACATAAAGTGAGACGATTTCAAGTGAAGCACTTATTTTGATGAGGGTTGTTTGGGGATATTAGCACATTTACAATTCCAATTCTGAATTAAACCAGCCGCCTAGCATCTTTTGTGACATATTAAATAATGATTTTAGTGAAATTACCTACTTTATGGAAATTGAAAAGCAAACGTGTCTAATTTAACGTATATATATACATATATATTGTTTTGTTTGTAATGTAGTCCAATCATTTTATAGTAATAATTTGACAAACATGATATATCAACAAACAGAAATAAATGGCCTGAGAATGTCTAATATAATATTATGTTCGCTAATATACTTATAATATACACATCTAAATATTTATTATTATTTTAGAATAAAACGTAATTTAGGAAATAAGTTTCATTTTCCGCTTTGTTAGAACGTTTATTATAAAGAACTAAACAACATAATTCATGTTTCTAGTTATTTCCCAAAGCCACTATAAATTTTTGTTGTCTGTCTCAACTTATACCTTTCCTGAGACATTTTTTACAACGAAAGAGAAAATCCAACTTTAATGTGAATAGTGACGAGACAAAATTGCAAGATTATTAGCTCAGATTTCATTTGTTACGTTTTTAGACGGACTATTTTGAACTTCGTGGGGAAAAAAAATATTTTTTGTTCGTCGTCGATGATCAAGATGGTTGTAATATAAAAAAATTTAGAATATAACGGAATACATCTACCGATGCTGCAGTCCTATGCTTTGTAGTGCCACTTTTTCTTCGGCCATAAGAGTTTTTGACATTCTCCTTGCATGTATTTTTTTTCCATTGCCCACAACGAAATTCAAATTGTAACGTATTTTTTTTTGTAATGGATATTAATTTTTGAAAAAACGATGCGACAGGATGGTAAATATGTTTACCTGGTAGTAAATGAATACTTTTAATGGACTAATAGACTACATGATCAAACATGCTAGAATACTCTGACGCTCATATATGTATATGACCGCCGGAACACAGCAACGCTATTACGTTGAGTTAGATGTTGACGTTAACGGCATTAGCTAGCCAGGTGGGTTCAAGAAAACACTATCGGTATTATTGATACGTCTTTATACCACATCCCTTACACTTGCTGTAACGCAACTTTACAAAAGTATAATTATTAACATTTGCAATTTAGTGTTATACAAAATTGATAGAGGGCACTGATTTCTGAGTTACAGGATTATTTCCTAGTTGAGGAACCAAGGGCTCCTTGTACTTGCGTAATATAAAGTTATTAACAAATTATCATTATCTTTACATTAAATGTATATGCAGTCCATTCCTTCGCAGTTGAAATAATAGTATCTATTCTCTATCTAGGCGGTATCTGAATATTAAGGCCAACTTCCTTTCACAATTTTATTACATAATGATATTTCTTGTTCTGAATTAAGGCTTTATTCCGATATAAATAGCTAGTCTCAGCAACGCGATTACTTATTTAGAGCATAAAAAAATTCTATGTATTTAAACGAAAGTTTTGACTGCCTCAGAGACGTAATGGTTTACCGCTAACCTTGTAACACAAAAGTCTTGAGTTCGAATCCCGACCCTCATGAGTAATAGTCTGAATGATGCTAGGGTTTTCTTCGATATCGATCTGCCTGCATAACAGCATTGCTGTGTATCGCCAGTCATACAAGTGAGAGCCAGAAGTATTCTGGGTGAATACTATCTATGGCCTCATTTTCACTTAACATCAGGTGAAATCGAAATCATGTGTTAACCCATAACCGATAAAAAAGGAATAAAAAACAGTACATAATCATGAAAACCCTCCTGATAATCCTTTTGTACAATCAGTTTACATTTAGTACTTTAGGATTTCTCATTAATAAAATAACTTCCTGAAAAAGCTGCAATGAAAATCTATTCAAAACTTATACCATTATCACTTTGACAGTGATCCGCGAAAACGGGAGACCGCTATGTAGATTGATGTGCCCAGTTTAAACAAGTTCTCAGCGCAACAGACAGAAGGATTCTATAAAATAATTTATTATATAACCGAGTTTAGCACATGACGCCGTCTACGAGGAGCTCATTACGAATTATCTATTTTTAGAAATGCAAGTGACGTAAGAAAATCTATTGAGGTTTTGATGAAAGGCTTAAAATAGTTTTAGTTATTGAAAAAATATTATAAACCTTACAGACATAAATATGTATACATTATAGATACCTACGAAAAAAAATTACAACAGAACGGTGTTGCATTTTCTTATTATAACGTCAAATATTTCAACTCTACCAACTTTGTTACATATAAATATTTGTGTATATCCTTTTCGTTGTGGGAAATCTATATTCATCTGTTATATATGGACTGTATTAGTAGCATACACATAGTTAATTATATATCAGAAATAAAATAGAGAATATATACAGATGCTTTATTCATTAACTTACTCTTACAAGAATAAACTATATTTTAAAAACAGAGTATTTTATGACACAACCTTATTCATTCATAAACAGCGTAAGTCGTTTTCGGCGCCGATATGACCAAAACCTCACCCGTTGGCCACATTTGGCGAGAATTCAAAAACTTATAAAATAAATCTGTATTATTTATTCTGAGACAATCACTATTTATGGTGTATCATTATTCCTTATTTTGCTTACGCATACAGAGTTTTTGGTATTGTAACGCCCACTGGACAATAAGACAGATCTCAAAATAATAATTTTAGGGAAACATATATATTAAATGTATAATTTATTGAAACACCAATGCGTTACTTTACGGAACCCTATGACTCAATATAATAAAAAATTAATTTGCTAATTTCTGCTTTATTTAATCACAAATACTACAACCAAAATACAATATGTTCGACCTCGTGCTATCGAACCCGTAACATCTAAAGATTCCACGTGTTGACATCGTATTATAGTAGTAATTTTTGCCATTAAACAAAGCAAAGTAATTTTTGCCATTAAACAAAGCAAATGTTATCAAATTATCTTTTTATTTTATATTTAAATAATATGTTCTAGTCATAATTTTTATTTTTACCTACATAACTGGCTCTAGATATGTTAAGTTTATATGCGTCTGGATACAACTTGAGTCCTTCCTTCCTTCAATGGCGTGCTATATTTTTCGGACTATAAAACATACCTTTAATTTAAAGACGATTTATTAAAAAAGATATTATAATATTACCCACGCACCATAATAAGTTCCAATATCGATATTATAAAAAGTCGAAATTTATTTATGTAATTAAAACTGTTCATAAATTATAATACATTTATTTTAGTAACTTTGAAATTAAAAGTAAATTAATTTAACTTGAAGTGTTTTTAATTTGTTCCTACCGGTTATTTTCACAATAAACCGTGAGAACAAATTTAAAAGAATTTCAATTACAGATAAAAATGGTGTTTTCGATAAAAAAAAAGTTTGAGAACATGGAAAATTACATTAGACTTCTAACAATTTTTTTTAATAAAAAACACTTCATTATACATTTTGAGCCTAGCAAGCAAATGATAAATAGAAAAGAAATAGTTTTTAATTAAAAGTTAAATTTCACTATTATAGTTTAAATTAATTTTAGACATGAGATATGTATATACACAATCTAATTATCCAGTTTTTCGTTTCAATTTAGAATCGACTTAATCCGAAGACCATCCCATCATACACATATATGAATTGATCTTTGGATTAGGTAGTCTTATTGTACAATTACTGACTACCTTCTAGGTAATCGATTCTGGGGTCACAAGAGCAGTAGTCTCAGCGCTGGTCCTCCCAGCCTTGACAGACATATTGTGGACGTGCATGTGTCAGCATTTACAACCTATATGTCACTCAATCATTATAGACTGTTAACTTCCTGCGAAAATAACCCCAATGTAAGCTCACTGCTGATAAGAAAACTAACTAAATAGTTTAATATTTTTTATTATTATTGTTCTATCTTGTCTGCCCGGATTTAATAGTAATTATCAATTACTTAGACTAAACTGTCCTTTATTTGAGCACTATGGTTCACGTTAATTAGAAAGAATAATAGATTATACTAAGATTACAGTTCTTGGATAAAGAAAATCCTCTTTCGTCTTGTCACGACATAATGAAAGAAACTAATTTCAATCATCGATAAAAGGTTTTCGATTTATTTCTTATTAAGGAATACCTAATAGTTATCTGTTTGTTAATAAGGTTTTATACCATACGAAAAGTAATATGGTATATAATGGAATATAATTGTATTCCATCATATGCTGTATCATATTATTGATTACTGTTACTTCGAAAAAAATTATAACATGTCTAGTTGTCTTACCAACTTTTCAATTCGTTCATATATTTATAGTTAATAGATAGAAACAATCAATGCATCTAGTTGCTGAAAATAATATATAATAATAAGAATAATAGAGCATTAAAAAAGAGCTCTCATGTTTGTTACATTTTCGCTTTTTAGTTTAGGTGATTTTGTAATCTTTTTTTATTATCATTATTATTTTTATTAATGTTGATACTTTGTTTATGTTTTATCATTGTAACGTTTTTAAGAGCCCGAAGAAGTTCACTTTGTAAGTTACTAATTGCGTAATTTCAGAAAAATATATTAATTTCATAGTCTGTATTTGTGGCTACAATTAACGGATGGAACATGTTGGCTCGTTTGAAATGTGATTAATTTAAAGCAACGCCCACCTGCATTTATAACACTGAGTCGTAGAACGAATTTACAAATTGTAGTATTTCATCTCAAATATTGTAGGTTATATATTATTACAGAGTCACTATGAATTTATTATCATTTTCTTTTGGACATGTAGCTAGTTCTTCGAATGTAGTAGGTAGGACTGTCTTATGTAGGGTCGATAAAAAAGCTTGTTATATACCACTTTAGAAAGTGATATAACGGCACTGAAATGTAGTCAGAATTGTTTTTTTATGTAATGTAAATGTTTGCGAGCATATGTACGAAAATGTATTAAAATAAAGAAGAAGAATATGGTTTAATATTATTATCACTATAAAAAAAATACTTAATGTAAATAAATCGACAATTTACAATGGATTGCGATATACTTCCTAGGAATCTTAAGTATACTGAAGTAATTGAATGAAAACTGTCTCGCCGCAAGTGCATGTTCCTACACGCTAAGTAGCGCTTGCTCTGCGGTACAACTTCAGACGAGTCATTAGTACAGACTCTAAAGCAGAGTTCCCCAAACTCTTTTGTGTCGTAGACCCCTTGCCATGTTTTTCCGAGTTGGGTAGACCCCCTACTTACCTGATATTGATTTCCTGTAAATTTCTAGCTGTAGTGAAGATTAGTGTTAAAAACTTAAAGAAAAAACACATGTTAATTTATACATTTATTAATTGAATTTAAATTATTTAACTAAGACAGAAAATCCAGCAGCTGTACATTAAAATATTTTTTTTGATTTTTCCGAAAACATTCCATAATTCGAATATCTTCTTGCAACAATTACCTCGAACTACGGAGATTGCACTGTAATTATAATACCGATTGCTAAATTTTTCAAAAAGAAACTATTGAGGAGTACTCGTATAATTTTGCATGATTGAATAATAAACTACTAATAACTAAAGTCTTGATTGGCGTAATTTATATATCTTTGCTAACTACGAGTACAAAACTAAAATTTAATAAAAAACAATGTACTTACTGTTCTCCGGCACTCTCAAACAAAATAACACTGACTCACTATAATTTGTGTGATATACTATCCGTTTATATTTTTTTAAATATTTTCTTAGCACTTTCCTTTTCAAGATTCAGGAAACGAATAAACGTATTTGTCCCACA